>CM076584.1:1196709314-1196970033 GCA_034641835.2 Pinus albicaulis | reverse complement strand
GGGGATAATCTGCGTTTTTCATTTAATCTCTGCTCACACTGTTCTTGATCCCATACAGTCCAGAAACCCATCATTTATCAAAAACCCCTTTTCATATCAATCTACTAGCCTAAAATCAATATCAGTGTTTCATTTAGGTCATCTCATATCCTATTGGAAATCTTTCACTGAGTTTGACCCGGAGAGAGCCCTCTCCTATCCTCGTAGGGCTAGCTATGAGGCTGAGCTTGGTTTGATGTTGCCTCGAGTTTTGCCTTCTTCAGCCTGTGGCAGATTCGAGCGCTAACATGGCCTACAAAAAAATTATTCCATTTCTCAAAATAAATCATGGAGTAGGATATATAGGCTCTGTCCCAAAACCTATTTTTCAGGAAAAAGACAGGAAAAACTAATAGGCCAACCTATTGCAAATTAAGAAGAAATGTCTCAAAAAAGATAAAATGAAGTTAGTATATGGTTGCTGTGGTTTTTAGATGATGAGATACGTAATATTTTTATTTTTGGGGAAATATTACTTTTCACTTGGAAATTTTTTTGACAAAACTGCATACTCAGCAGTTTCGTAGCACATCTAGTGTAAAAAAGCAGAAAAGCGCTACGAAACTGTTGTAGCTTCATTTTCTGCTCCTTTTGATCAGTTTTCAAGGGGTTAAAGGATGAGTTAAGAGCTGTAATTTTTATGGAAGATGTATTGAAGGATGATTAAAATTTTTCATAAGGAAAGAACCAAGTTTTTGAAGAAAAAAGGTTGAAATGACAACGCTACAAAGGGCGCTACGAAACTGCTATGTTTTCGTAGTGCCATAAATTACAGCCTTTTGAACAAGTTTTGCAGCGGTTTTTGGAAAACTGGAGGCTAGGGATGAGTGATGAGACATGTTAAGATAATCTCCAACAGCCAAGGACCACGAAATAAAGTTTAAATGATGGTCAAAATGTTCAAAGAAGGAAAATAATCTTATACCTAAAAAACAGGGTTTGGTTTCCTGCTTTGTGGAGGTCAGCAAAATGGTCATGAAGAACTGAAGCCCATCATCCAAATTTGACCATGTGATAATACACTTGGAAAATGATGTAATTTCAAATAGATAAGGTTGTTAGGATAATGTTGTTAAAGATAGTAATGAAGAGTTTGAATCCTAGTTGAAATAGGACTGTCAAGTAGGATAGGTGTCTGTTTGTCATAAATTTGATGTTTTATGGTTATGCAAGGTGTCAAGAGTTATAAATTCGATGTATCTAGACTAAGATGAGATCATCTCATGTTGTAAATGGTCTAGTAAAGGCCATTGGGTCGAATTAGAAAAAGGTTGGACATTTTTGGCAAAACTGGTGCTTATTGTAAAAACTCTGTTTCAGCTAATACAAAGAGCTTCTACTTGACCAACTTGAGA
Organism: Pinus albicaulis; assembly: GCA_034641835.2. Classification (NCBI taxonomy): domain Eukaryota; kingdom Viridiplantae; phylum Streptophyta; class Pinopsida; order Pinales; family Pinaceae; genus Pinus; species Pinus albicaulis. Next base: position 1,196,968,639 of record CM076584.1, on the reverse strand, counting down.
TCCATAAGGGGTTTTTAGTGTTTTCCTATTCTATCAGTGTTTATTATATATCTTATTTGTAGTGGTGTTCATCTGTATTACTCAGAACTCATCTTTAGATGCTCTGACTTCCTTTATAGGTGAACTGACTATGTTTTTACATGTTCATGTGTGTGTGTGACCTATGACTAAAAACTTTGATATGCCTCAACTTCCATGTCAATTAGATTCATTGATTTACTGAACTTTTTTTACTCCATAAGCCTAATGTATACATGCTGATATTATTTTCAATCTACAGGGTTGGAAAATGTTATCTGAGTAGACTACTTTTGTAAAGCTTTGGATTGACTGATATATATAGTAAAAATATAACTTTTCTTCACCTGAGATTCTTAGTGTATTTCAATGAGTTTTATGTCCTATATTTGAAATTTTCTTCTTCCATAGCCTTGATGTCTCATTACTCAGAATTCATGTATTACATTCTCTGACTTCCTTTGAACTTCAAGTTATTGGGATTTTCCTGAATGTGTTACTCTTTCATTGAAATATATACAAGCCTCAGCTTCAAAAAGGAAAGCCATTTTTATTTTTATCCCTGTCACTGAATCCATAGCCCAATGGTAGCAAGCCTTCATCTTTTCAACTTGCAAACATATAAAATCAATACAAAAACAATAGAGTTAGGCATCTATATACATCTTTATTCAATATCATTAACCCTTGAGAGAGCCCTCTCAGATTGAAGAGGCTAAGCCCCAGTCACAAGAATGGTTTGAAATAGTTACACTGAAGTTGTCTGATCATCAGCCAATCAGGTATGATTTTGGTGATAACATTTTGGCACCGTTGCTGGGGACCGAAGTTGTAAATTTTCCCTAGGAAGAACGACAAAGTTCCAGTTCTAAGGTCTGAGAGCAGTAGATACTTAGGCACATATTGGCTATTTTTCTGCTCTGGTGACTCCACACATCAAATAAAAAATTGGAAGGTGACTCCACTGCTTGAAGATCATTAGCTTGATGAAGTTTCAAGATGATTTCCATTGCAAGAATAAATGCTAGGTATGCCCCTATGAATCAATCTCATATCCCTGGTTTTCAAAATCATATGCCAAAGGTTGAATGGTTAAATGATCTTCCTATATTTAAACATGAAAAGAAAGACAATGCTGATTTTCATTTGGTTAGATTCCATATGCATGTACACGGACTTAAGGTTGAGTTCCCTGAGGATTGTCTCATGAATATGTTTATGGCCACTTTAGAAGGGAAAGCATGGTCTTGGTATGAAAGCTTGCCAAATGGTTCATTATATTCTCTTGCTGATTTCCATGTTGAATTTTATGAGATGTATGAAGATTATCATCCCTCCTTATTGCTGGTCAAAGACTGCTATAAACATTGTGTGAGTTTTATTGAATATTTGGAGAATTGTTATGAAGATGATGAGTTCATGGATGAGGAAATTTTAGAAGCCCTTCATGACAATCCCTTTCATCACCAAGAAGAAAGGATAGCCTCTTTATTAGATGAAAATGAAACCCAACAAGATTTTATTTATGAAAATTATGTTACATCCTCTGAGTTTGAGGAAAATTTGCAATAGGCTTGTCAATCCTTTGATCATCGGGAGTATGAGAATCATTTCAAATAGCAAGAGGAAATATTGGAAGATAATTGCTACAATCCTCGGGTAAAGGACGAAGTTAATTATTCATGTCATTTCTTGTATCAACCTACATCAAATAATCATCACACTAATGAAGAAGTGGGTGAAAATTTTTCTTTATCCGTGTCTTCTAATCTGAAGTCATTCGAGCGCAAGTCAAAAGATAAGATTAAATTTATGGATGAAACTGCTAAGAATATTGGGAAAGACATTGAATTTTTTGAAGGTCAAATTCAATATTATTATCTTCAATATCAAGATCAGTCTTTTTAAAAGCTTTCCATTCTATAAAACAAAGAGAGGGTGTTGCTTCCTTTCTATTTTGAGGTTGAGGAAGAATACACAGTTTTTTAAAATCATTTTGAATAGCAGTTTGAGAGTACACAATTGAAATATTGTGTGGCTGAGCAAAGCATATATAAGTTGTCCAAGGCTGCAGAATGTCATGAGAAGCATCAAACAGATCATGTATTTTTTGATCCTATAGCTAACTACATGGAAGAGTTCTACAATCCAGATTTACAGTTATGTTTTTATTATGAGGATCAGATACATTTTATGTTACCTTGGCCATTTCAGTATCATGATTAATTTTGGTTCAAGTGAAGTCAACAAGTTCAAATATTAGATCAGATAAATGACTGGCTGCACTGGAAGTTTCATGTTGCTTGAGTTAAAAATGGAGATTTCAATTGATAGGGTAGGTAGGAGCATGTAAATAAGCTCAAAGTTGACTGAGCATCTTTTCAGTAGGTACATATTTGGTTCTTCTGTAGTGATCATAAAGCTTTATCTCGAGGTGAAGGCTATAAGAGTTTGAAGAAGACTTGGTAAAATTTCAAAGTTTTTATTCCAAGAAGATGGATACCAGCATTGGAACTACTGGTTCTTAGTGTACCACAGGGGCACACTATCCCAAGTGGAGCCACAAAATGTTATCACCAAAATTGTACCTGATTGGCTGCTGATCAGACAACTTCAGTGTAACTATTTCAAACCAATCTTGTGATTGAGGCTTAGCTTCATCAATATGAGAGGGCTCTCTCAAGGATTAATGATATTGAATAAAGATGTAGATAGATGGCTAACTCTATTGTTTGTCTTGATTTTATATGTTTGCAGGTTGAAAAGATGAAGGATTGCTACCATTGGGCTATGGAGTCAGTGACAGGGGTAAAAATAACAATGGCTTTTCTTATGGAAGCTGAGGCTTGTATATATTTCAATGAAAGAGTAATACATTCAGGAAAATCCCAATAAATTGAAGTTCAAAGGAAGTCAGAGCATGTAATACATGAATTCTGAGTAATGAGACATCAAGGCTATGGAAGAAAAACATTTCAAATATAGGACATAAAACTCATTGAAATACACTAAGAATCTCAGGTGAAGAAAAGTTGTATTGTTACTATATATATATCAGTCAATCGAAAGATTTACAAAAGTAGTCTGCTCAGATAAATTTTCCAACCCTGTAGATTGAAAATAATATCAACATGTATACATTAGGCTTATGGAGTCAAAAAATTTCAGTAAATCAGTGAATCTAATTGAAATGGAAGTTGAGGCATATCAGAGTTTTTAGTCATAGGTCACACGCACATGAACATGTAAAAACACAGTCAGTTCACCTATAAAGGAAGTCAGGGCGTTCTGAGTAATATATATGAACACCACTGCAAAAAATATATATAAGAAACACTGATAGAACAAGAAAACAATAAAAACCCCTTCTAAATCTCAAGTTGGTTAAGTAGAAGCTCTTTGTATTAGCTGAAACAGTCTTTTTACAATAAGCACCAGTTTTGCCAAAAATGTCCAACCTTTTGGTAATTCCCAATGGCCTTTAATAGACCATTTACAACATGAGATGATCTCATCTTACGCTATATACATCTAATTTATAACTCTTGACACCATGCATAACCATCAAACATCAAATTTATGACAAACAGACACCTATCCTACTTGACAGTCCTATTTCAAATAGGATTCAAACTCTTCATTACTATCTTTAACAACCTTATCCTAACAAACTTATCTATTTGAAATTACATCATTTTCCAAGTGTATTTTCACATGGTCGAACTTGGATGATGGGCTTTAGTTCTTCATGACCATTTTGTTGACCTCCACAAAGCAGGAAACCAAACCCTGTTTTTTAGGTATAAGATTATTTTCCTTCATTGAACATTCTGACCATCATTTAAACTTTATTTTGTGGTCCTTGGATCTAGATGAGTTTGTCATTGTCTACTTAGATTTTATTTTGATATTCAGAAAATCACGAGAAGAACATGTCATGCATGTGAACAAGGTGCTTGATTTCTTGAGAAAAGAGCAATTGTTTTTAAAGATGTCGAAGTATGAATTTGGAAAAAATTCTTTAGTGTATTTGGGACATATTGTTGGAAGAGGTGAGCTGAAGATAGACCCCTCTAAATTTGAGGTCATTGTGAATTGGCCTACACCCAAGTCAGTCATGGAGGTAAGGAGTTTTCTAGGGGCAGCACAGTATTGGAGGAAGTTCTTTGCTAATTTTTCCACTATTACAGTTATGTTACATGCATTGACAAGTGTTAATAAATTCTTCCAAGGGGGAGGCAATCAGAAAAAATAATTTGATGCTTTGAAGCAAAAGATCAGTACATCTCCAATATTAGCATTACAGTACTTGAGACAGCCCTTTGAGATTCAGACAGATGCAAGTGACTATGCCATGGGCACAGTCCTCTTACAACATGGTAGGCCTATTTCATTCCATTCAGAAATTTTTAATGGTGCAGTGATAAATTATCCTACATATGACAAGGAGCTATATGCATTGGTACAAAGTGTGAAGAAATGGAAACATTATTTGATGGGAAAGGAAACCATCATTCACACCGATCACCAACCATTGCAATACTTGCAATCACAAACCAAATTGCAGCAATCAAGGCACTTTCGATGGATGGGATTCTTGAAAAAATTCCACTTGGTTATCAAGTATAAGAAAGGTATATACAACAAGGTTTTTGATATGATTTCTAGGACTATTATAAATCCAGCAACTTTACTAAAGAATACTTTTGTTTTACATGAAAGTTACATTGAACAATATGCATTTGACAATGACTTTCAAGATGTTTATGCAAACTTGAGTCAAGGTCACCAAGTTGAGGAATTATATTATCATGTTCACAATAACCTGTTGTATCAATATGCATTTGACAATGACTTTCAAGATGTTTATGCAAACTTGATTCAAGGTCACCAAGTTGAGGAATTATATTATCATGTTCACAATAACTTGTTGTATCATGTGGGCAAGCTTTGTATTCCACAGGGTGAAAGAGTGAATTTCATAAGGGAAGCACACACTTCTCTTATTGCAGGACATTTTGGTGTAAGAAAAACAGTGGCAAATATTCATAGGTATTGTTATAGGCCTCATATGATTGAAAGTGTGTCACGTTTTATTAAAGGTTGTTCTTTGTGTGCATTTAGTAAGCCTAGTAATAGGAAGTTAAGATTGTACACACCACTTCTAGTTCCTTCATGTCCATGGGATAGTATCTCAAAGGATTTTGTATGAGGTCTTCCTATGTCGAAAAGAAGTCATGATTATTTGTATGTAGGTGTGGATAGGTTAAGAAAAATATGTATTTTGATGCCATGTAAAAAGAAACTTACCGCTGAACAAACAAATCATCTTTTCTTTCAAAATGTATGGGTTCATTTTTAGTTGCCTACATCTATTGTAAGTGATTGAGATTCACAATTTGTTGGGAATTTTTGGTCAAGTTTGTGGGACTTCATGGACACTAAGTTGAGAAAGAGTACAACCTTTCATCCGCAAAAAAATGTTCAGACCAAGGTGGTTAATAGAATAGTAATTCATCTTCTTAGAGGATATTGCAGCAAACATCCTAATTGTGGGATGAACAGTTGCAATATATTCAGCATGCTTACAATCGTGCAAAAAATTCTTCTACTCAAACATCGCCATTTGACGCATATCTTGGTTACTTGCCAAATTTTCCATTGGATTTCATCTTTGGGAAATATGTAGGTATCGATGGTCATAGCGACATCTATAAAGAAAATAAATTCATTGAGAAAATTTAGTTGATTCGTCAAACAATGCAAGAGAAACTAGAGAAAAATCGAGGAAAGTACAAGGTGAGGCAAGACAAACATCGGGTGGATCATAAGTTTCAAGTTGGAGATTAATTTTGGCTTCACATTAGCAAGGAAAGGCTTCAAGGAGAAGGTAAAAAGCTGAAACCAATATTTTATAGTCCTTTAAAATTTCTGGAAAATATTGGTAATAATTCCTTCAAGATTTATTTTCCTTCATACATGCAAATTTACTCAGTTGTTAATGTTGAAAATTTAATATTATATGAGCCTCCTTTGATTGAAGATCAAGGAGAGAATGTCCAGCTGCCATTTATTGAAGATTTTTCTCCAGATCTCTTTGTTGAGCTACAGTAAGACACCATACTTGACATGAGGACAAGGACATTGACAAGAGGAAGTGTCGATTATCTTCCAGTGGGGCTTAAGGAACAAATCCTTCAAAGGCCAAATGAATTAAAATTGGGAAGGTGAGCGAATTTTACCCTCACCTGTTTAGCAACTGAATATGATCTTTTGGGGTCCAAAAGCTTTCAGTGGGGAGGAATAATCATGGGCTCAGTTTTATACTCAAAAATAAAATTTATCATATTGGCTCAAAACCTGAACGACTGTGTAGTGCTCACCGTTTTGAATCTGCCGCACTTTGTTTCATGAAAAATGGTCGTCGTATACTCTTGAAAACGACTTTTGTCCGCTTTGCTAAACAGGAAATTTTTTTAAAAAAATGACAGTCAAATTCCCAATCAGCAATCCGTACTTCTGACGTGGCATGCTTACTATGTAGGGTCATTGTTTCTCATTTTCTGCAGGCGAATGGGAAGTAGCCAAGTGCCTGCATGGCACTAGTTCGTATTTGGGGTGACATGGTGTAATCTTATTGGGTTAATTTATGACCAATCCGGGTTAATTTCTGACCAATCCAGTGAGGACACGTGGTGCAACCAGGGGCTGCCATGTGCCCCCCCAAGGTCGAAATATTTTGTAAAATTTTTGGTGCAAAGTCCAACCGAAGGCGTCAGGGTTCAACCACGTGACCTCCCACCACACAACGCCATGGTCTACTGTCTCGCATACCGCATGAGTCTTAACATGTATAGGCGTTGGATTATATTTATTTTAACCAAAGTTCATAGCAGGGGTAAGGCAGGGGCCAACCCCTATTCCATAGAACCTATGTGCCCACCACCAGCAGAGCTCCACATTAATGCAGAGATTAAAACCATAAGCCATGTTTATTTAACATTAATCCATTTTTAATGTGCCTAATCTGAAATTTAGTGCAAATTAACTTAAGTGCGCAATTAGCACTTAAAATATGCTTAATTAGTGCTCTAAATCCACTTAAACTTAATGACATTTTAACTGGAAGACCTCTGGATTTGGCCAAAACTGCCATTTCTAGCTACAGTTAGCTAATTTAGGGCCTCAAATAGTGGGGAAAATTGAAAAGGCCATAAAGTTTGCAATTTTCAACGAATTTAGGCTCAGAAAGAGGCTAGATAACCATTTTGAGCCATTATGGACTCACTGGAGCAGGTTACAGGAGCAAAGGAGCATTGTAAATAGGTCAATTTGACAATTTGACCATAATATAGAGGGTTGAGCCATGGAAGTTGGACCAAGGAGATGTAGCCCAGGAGGGGTGAACTCCATCAAATACCTGTGTTAATGTTATGTATGGTGATGTTATGTACTTTATTTTCTGTTGTTCAACTTTTGTTTTTATGTTAAATTTCGCACTAAATTGACATGAAAAACACTCATGAGACTTGATAATTTAAAAAATAACCTAAACTCTTAAGCACACATAAGACATTGAATTTTTTATTTGAATGAGTAATTAGCACGGCAACACTGACATAATCCATTCAAATCAGCTATGGGAGGGGCTTTGAAGCAATAGGGTAAGCCAATATGTCATGATTTTGAGATGTTTCATGGGGGAGCCATGAACTACCCTATGTATGATAAGGAATTCTATACCCTCGTTCAATCTATTAAGAAGTGGAAGCACTATACGTCGGGTAAGGAAACAATCATCCACACTGATCACTAGCCATTGCAATATTTACAAGACCAAATTAATCTTCAACAAACCAAACATTACAAGTATATGGGATTTTCATATCAGTTTCATCTAATCATCAAATATAAGAAGGAAAGCACTAACAAGTTGGCATACATGCTTTCAATTCCAAAGAAATACTAGATTACAACTTTGGGAACTGTTATGTACATGGATATTTTTATCCATGATGCATACAAAGTGACATACACAAAATATTAAGAATTAAAATATTTGCTTTAAAGAAGTGTTTCAACAACTATTGGACCAAATTTTTGTAGAAGAATCTAGTATTAAGTCTGCCTATCGTATCTATAATGAGTTTCTTTACAATTTAGATAAGCTTTATGACCCTAAAGTGAAATATTGTGGCTTATCAAATAGTCTCACACATCCAAGGGTACAAGACATTTAGTGTTGGGAAGATAATTTCCAACTTACAAATGTATGTATATTGACTTATAATGAAAGAACATGTACTTCAGTTTAATTGAGGGTGCATACCCTGTTATGCCAACAAACCCAATAATATAAAGAAAGGTTTATACCATCACATATCCATACCCACTCAACCTTGGGAAAGCATTTTTGTGTATTTTTTTGGTATTTTTCCAACACCCATAATTAAGGGACATGATTGTTTCTTTGTCGTAGTTGAAAATATCATCAATATGTGTAATCTTATGCATTGTAAAAAGGCCATCAAAGGAGAAGTGAAAAACATTTTTGTAATATCCCAAAAGGGAGAATGCAGTAATACTGAAACACAATATAAGAACTACAACTAACTAAACAATAAATCTAAATACAACATCAGAATATATTGAGAAAATGAGCCATTTTATTATATGGAGATGAATCAGTTACACAATGTACAAAAGATGAGTATATCTAGCCCAAGAGATGGCCTATAATCACCCTAAAATGGTGCTGCAACTAGCACTGCGTAACTGGTGAGATTACAGAAGCAATACTGCGTTGTCCCTTCTGTTGTAGATATACATGAAAATGCTGCAAAAGGAAATGCAGATCTAGGGATCTTAGGAGCTTTGATGATGCCAATATTCAAGATCTAGCCAATGTGATGGGAACCCAAGATAACCCAGAAAGGTTTTTCCAGATCTACAACTTTGGAAAATCACCCTCCTTGAGTTTGATCCTTTGACTACAGGGTTATGTAGATCTAAAGCTAGATCTGACAAATAGATGGCTGAAATATGTCACAAGATCATATCTAAACTTGAAGGGTTGATCCCTTCTCTAGATCCACAAGCTAGAAGCTCTAGATCTAGCTCCTCAATCCTCCAATGATGATTGCAGCTGTTGCTACACAACTACTCATAAAAATTGCACTGTAAAGGAGGGAGAGGCTCTCTATGCCTGCTGAAATATGTTGTAATAGACTCTAGGCTGATGGAAATATTGATGGCAAGGTGAGGGGATGATGCCTCATAGAATTACTAGCTGAAATGCTAGCAACTTCCTTCCTCCTCTGGATCTGCAATGATGGACAGGGTAATTCTAGATGGAATTACTGCTTCTATGAGGTCAATAACTCTTGGCCTAATGCCAGATCTAAAATGAAGCCTTGGGAATGCTGATATTCAAGCCCAAGGTGATAGGAATAATCCTACACCAGTTCTTCAGCTGAAATACTGAAGACAACCTCCACCTTCCAAACTGATCTTCAGAAATTGCGTAATTCCTTAAGGTATATGCTTTGCAGATGATGGAAAATATAAGTGGAACCAATTCCTAATGTAGAATTAAGTACAAACCTCTTCCAAGAGATCACTCAATGAAAGAGGAGGGATTCCCGACCAGGAACACCCTGTGCTAAACAACACTTGCAATCTTTGCTAAATAGCCCAAGAAAGCATGGAATGTCACATGACAATTCCAGATCTAAACAGACCTCAAAATATATAATCAATAGACTTTTTTCCTTTTTTGTCTTCATCTCCTTTATATATTTTATGATCCTTCCCATGCCTTGGCCCTCATCTAAACTGCATTGTGCATGTGGACATGATCCTCCATGTTTGACTGCGTTGTCTCTCCAAGTCATCCATCATGTCTAGGTGCATTGTACACCCTCTCCATCATGTGTGCATTAATTGCACAACTTCCTCAATCACTTCAACATGAATGATCTATGATCTTTCATTAGATTCCTTCCATGATCTTAGTTGACTGCTTCAACCTCAATGATATATCTCATTAATGAGACATGATCTCCAATTCCATTCACATTAGTAGTGGTTCCACTACCTCATTATGTAGATCTAGGCTTAATAATCCACATTCACACATAAAAATTGGATATTTATTCATCTTGAGGATTATGGGTCCCTCCACCCTTTTATTTACTTAATTAAGTAGGTTTATTAAGAACTCTAATATTCATAATATCATGTGAAAATTTGGGAATAGTACAGCCCTCCCCGGAAAAATGTTGCTTTTCCTCAAGCAACTGCAAAAGTGGGTGCTACAGCGAACATCCTCCCTCCAAATAGCATCCTCACGTGGAAGGCCTTCCCATCTATCACAATGTGTCATGCATGTCTAGCTCCAAATCTGCCTCTCTAGAATTTCTAGAATGGCCTCCAACTGAAAAGTTATATACCCATCCTCATCAATGAATCTCCAAGTGGAAACCATATGATGACCAAATGTCTCCTCTACACATGAGATACATAATATGAAATGGTTCATTCCAAAAGTGGAAAGTCCCAACTCATGAACTATATCTCCAACCCATGATACATAGAGTAGATTACATATATAAATGCCCTCATGTTGAGGAGGTAAATCCCCTCTGCAGACAGAGGCGATCCCTACTAGCCCAGATCGGGTCTAGCAACAATCAAACACGCTATAGTGCAGGTTCCTAATCGTAAATAAACCAAATTGCGAGGAAGGCTTACCTGGAATCCAATGCTGTCGTTTGTAGAAGAGGTGGTGCTCCCGTTCCTTTGCCCTGGCAAATCAAAATCCTCACGATCTCCGTGATCGGACACCTGCAAATGCAAGAAACAACACAAACGCAAGCATAAAATCCAGTACATACAACTATATGTCAGTCGAAGAGGACATAACTCATGAACATGATCAAGAACAAGAGTGGAACCATAACCGATAGTCGCTTATCATTAAAGAGTCAAAAGAAGAATACAACCATAGCTTCGACGCAGCACTCTCCTTTAGCGGGTCGTCAGCACAACATATCTCGATAAAGCCTGTCATGGATGGGACAAGCCTCTCTCTCCGGATAATTGGCAATATTCTCCTTGCTTGGATTTGGCCTTAAGGGAATCAAGAAGGCTCTTGCAGCATAAGGATGTAAAAGCTCTTGGGAACTTGGAGATTCTGGCACTAGCTATTCAGCCATTCAGCCCTTCAGCCCCTTCATTAATGGATGAAGGCTATATTTATAGAGGAGAGGAGGAAGTTGGGATCCCTACAATAGTGGAAGGGAGGCCTTATCCCTTGGGAGGTTCCCCATAAGGTGGAAACAAGAGGCCAAAGGAGGAAGGCCGTGGTTATTCAGGCGAAACCACTCCTGATGACTCATCCACGAAGTTGTTGTAATCGAAACTTCGCCTCTTTTTAAAAAAAAACTTTCCAAAAGAAGATTGGCGCGGGTGCTTAACTGGGATAGAGCGCCAATTGGCGCAGGCTCACTGTTAATTTTCCCCCATTGGCACGAGTACATAACGGGCTACCAGCGCCAAGGCAAAAACAGGTGTTTTTAGGGGTCTACTCAGGAAATGATCAACAGAAGAAATGTTGTCCTCATGGAAAGGGATGCAATGATGGTATTTGCAAGGCATGACACTGCTTATTGGTCACAGAAACGACCCTCCAATGGTGAGATGGGAATTGCAGGGACGATGACAAATTACTGTGTAACAGATGCCCCCTAAAGCATGAGGCCCGAGAGAGAGAGAGGGGTGAAATGCTTTACGAGAACATGCCGACTGAAGACACTGCCATCGAAAAACCTGCGAAACGAAGTACAACTGATGTCTCAGATACATGATATATATGCGTGGTATGGGCGCAGCCAACCATAACAGAGTATACAATAATCTATATCCAAGGTATGGACGCAACCATCCAGTGAGGATCGATAAATAGACTCAGGCATGGTTGCAGCCATCCAATCAGTGAGTCATGTAAATAATCATAATAATCCACAATATCGCAGCCTGGATTACAACAGACACAATCCAGGGTCTTGCGCTCCATCTCGACCCGAACAAAGTACAAGTTCAAGCATGCGAATATGTGAGCTGAAGTCGAACATGCAAGAACATCGTCTAATTACCAGCCAATGATGAAATCTGTTAACAGACGCGAGAGGAACCACCAATAATGACAATGGCTCTCAAGTTACTATAGGTACAATCTACAGCATGTGAATCAATGAGCTGGCATCGAACACCCATAGAATCACTCGATCGGAGGCCAATGAAAAAAACCTCATGTCGAATGCGAAGAACCTGCCATTGAGGCATGCAGGCTCCAAGGCACCTGAAGGGAGTCTCTAGATCAGCTTCCCGGATAATGATCTGGAGTCGACAGGAAGTGACCTTGATCGAAGGTGGGCCATAGTGTTTCCCACATCATCGCCACGAGACAGAGAAACATAATTTTTTTTTGTGAATCACGATCAGATGATAATCAGAGGGAGGTTGATATTTGCAGAGGTCAACTTCTCTTGAACATATTGGCGGCACGACAGTGGATTTGGCAGTATTTGACATCAAAATATCAAAGGTCATTACGACGAGGCAACGAGCAGATGAGAGGTCAAAAGGGATTACCCAAACCCACGGAGGCAAGCGAAAAACAAGATGAGATATCCCCAACCCGACACAAATGCAGACAAGTTCCATGTTCAAGAGCGACATACTGCTGACACGACAATGATGCTGGTTCCATTTTCCCCACCATTTCGGTGATTACCTCTTTATTTTTACACAATCTTGAAGAGGATACCATATGCTTGTCATATAAATCCGTCCTTCGGACGAATCCATCCTAGTACATTTAACGAGCCCTAGGAAGGAGAGGCTCGAGTAACATCATTTCGACTGAACCCGATGTCATCAAGGTTTAATGAGTCTGACAAAGGAAGAACTCGGCGTCTTTTCATATTTAGAGAGTTTGAAAAGACTGCGGAAAAGTAAACTCCAACAGTCCCTTTTCGTAAATAGTTCCTCAGACCCGAAAAGGTAGAAAACAATATCTGAGAAAACCTCCTAGTCGCGATCAGCTAGGGTATTCCTTTTTCGTAAATAATCCATCCCAGCCCGAAAAAGGGGTAAACGTATACTGGGTAGATGCCGATTCGTGTCCACTTTAACGAGATCAAAACGAAAAGGGCCTCGGCAATCTTTTCATGTTTAGAGAGTCAGAAAAGAGCTGAAAGATGACTCCACCTGGAGGAACGAGTGGTATAAAGGGTAGCAACTGGTTCCGGTAATGGTGGAACTGCTCAAAACAACTAAAGGTCAAGAGGCTGGCTAACAAGACCACTCATTGCAACGGTTCCTCAGGAACGGGTAAAACAACCAAGTGAAGGCATATGATCGGCCAATCAGATAGTGATGATGGAGTGAGAAAATCAAGGCTCATCTGGAAAAAACAAGCTGATAAAATGGAAATCACAAGAGGTAAGATGGGAAAGGTTTCATTTTTACACAAGCTTGAAATCTGAAAACTCTGCTTGAAGTTGGTTTCATTTTTACACAAGCTTGAAACGGAAACAAAATATGCTTGAAAAAGTGAGCATGCCCCCAGCATGGTGACTCAATTCGAGGTACATTCCCCCCAAGCTTCATTTCATATGAACGGCAGATGGAGTGAAGGTTCGAATTACGAGATCAAAATACTCGACTGGTATTTTACGAGAAATTATCAAAGACTCAAATTGAACAGGAACATGTTTCATTGTTTTAACGAGGTTGACACATGAAAAGAACTATCCTCAGGACACCTTGTTTCATGGTTTAAGGAGCTTGGCACAAGACAAGGAACTCTGCTCCGACAACCTGGTTTCATTTTTTAAGGAGCTTGACACAGGAAAAGAACCATGCTCCGACGACCTTGTTTCATTTTTTAAGGAGTTGGACACAAGACAAGGAACTATGCTCCAACCGACCTCATCATAATGAACAAGAAGTCATCGCTTCCAATATTTTCACTCCCGATGGAAGGGAAACATCCTAGAAGTCAGGACCCAATGCCCCCGGCACCTAATGCACAATAGCACTATCACTGGGTACAGGCACGGGGTAGGTAGCCACATAGTTGACCTATGGTGGGGAAGATACAACGGGTGGATAAAAACCAGGAGGGGATGATGGCGGACCAGCTGCCACATCAGGACCGAAGAACGCAAGCTAATCAATGGTCACGATCTGTCCTTCATGTGGAAAACAGACCACACGAAAAAGGGAGGAGACAAGTGCTCCCATGGCATAGGTGTAATCGCGCCCCAAGAGCAGATTAAAATCCAAGGGGCCTGGAACAACCATCACGTCCATATGGACGGTTTTACCTCCCAAAGTAACATGTAACCTTGGAAGGATCCCCAACGGTTGACTCGTTCTTCTGTTGAATGCCAACAGATTCTGCGTAACAGGCGCCAGTGGCGGCGAGCCAAAAGCTTGCCAAGTAGTTCAGGATAGAATACTAACAGACGCGCCTTCGTCTATAATGGTGCTGGGTATGACCAGACCAAAAGCCTGTACTGTGATCTCGAAAGGCACATAAGACGGAAGGCGGTATCCTGCAAATCGACTCCAATCAAAGGAAGCGACCAAACTACTCAGAGGGGCTACCATCGAACCAAGATGGTCTTCCCCTGGTGTTACGAAAGAAGAAGAAGCATCCTCCATGACCTCCATCTTGAAGGTGGGAGGGGAATCCTCCAGGACCCCCATCATGGGAGGCGGAGGAGCAGCTTCTTGAGGTATAGGGACAGGAGAATATTTCTCCAAGTCCAAGGAATCTGAAGAAACAAGAAGAACCTAAGGGTGTGAGATCCACTCTCCACGGAAAAGACCTGGTGCACCGTAGACGGGGCCAGTTCAACTGATCCCACGACCAATGGTTGGTCAGGGATGGATTCCTGAATTTGAATTTCTGAGGGAGCGGGATCGACCAAGGATGAATCTTGACCAATCGAGGAATCAACTGGTGAAGGACTCACAGAAAGCTGCTTGTAACCAGCTGGAAGGCACGATGCAGAAACAACCGAGTTGTCCAAAACTCGTTTGGCTTCATCCATATACGGACAAAGGTGAATGGCATGGTGCCATTCACACAACTTACAGGGATTGGTAATCTTACCCTACCTCTTAAGATCCTTACCAGCAGCAACTGAAGACGTGCCCCCAACCTGACTCCGGGAAGCCAAAGGCAACGGCAGATGACCGTTGGACCATACTTCAAGCACTTTGGGAATGCCAGGGCAATCTCGAAGAAGATGGTCTCCCATGCACAACATGCAAGGGAACTTGACTTTCCTCGGAGGGTTGGAAGGTTTATCACGAGGAAAATTTTCAGAAGCGGTAGCGGCAGCTTTAGCCTCTCTTTTATGGGACTTCTTCTTCTTTGTCTTCTTCTTCTTCTTCTTAGCCACCTGGTTACTTGAATCTAGACTTTCACCAGGCGAAGTAGAAGAGGAGGACGCAGAAACAGGCGAAGAAGGGGAGAGGTCCACCTTAGAATCAACATGATGTTATTCAGGCGGAGGAACTGATTGAACAGTAGCGGAGACATTCGGGACCACGGAGGTTGAAAACAACCAAACAGGCAACCCAACAGTTAACCCAGGAAGGGACAACGTTGCCATATAAGGAGCACCAACATTTCCAAAAGGAGGAAAAGGACTAGGATTCCCATCGGAGGGGATTCCTTGGTTGGTGAACTCCGGAAAAGTTGCCATCAGAAACGATCTTGAGAACAACACCCTAAGGAAACTAACTTTAACCAGGAATATTTCGTGGGCAGTTAATTTTTAAAACATTGAAACAAAACTCTACCGTTTCATCTTTTAAGAGTCGAGAAATAGGAAAAAGGTGACTCTATCACTTTCAGATTGGAAACAAGCGTGAAAGGACAAGCGCTTGATGATCTTTTCAAATTTAAAGAGTCAGAAAAGATCAAATGACTACTCAGGAATACTAGGCAAAGGGTGTACCAAATAACCGTGAACTGCAATATACACCTTGGTTTCAAAATGAAAGAGAAATCAACCAAGGACTTAACGTACGTGCAGGAAATCTCCCCGAATGTTGTGTCTGGTGTATCACGGGTATAGGGCGGTAGACTCGACTTCCTATGGATAAAGGATAGAAACCTAGTGGGGTTTCCCTTTATATACGCGACGGTACGGGGAGCACAAGTCCGTACTAGTGCTGTCTAAAGCCAAGAGGCGAATGACAGCTACTAGGTTTAACGACGCCGAAACACGTCTCTAACCTAGACCTCTAAATGTTTGTTAATGTTTCAATGCTTCCATAGGTAAATTGAGGAAATTTTATGGTTGATCTTCAATTATGTTTCGGTTTCAAGGCCCTACCGTATGTCATATGACAATCTCCTGTATGCAGCTATATGAGAAAAGAAAACTTTCAATTCGATGAATGCTATCTAGTTAAGGGAAGAGCTTCAAACAATGATGCAACAAACAACAACACTGTAAATGAAATTTTTCCAAACTAGATGACTTTCACTATCCAAAAGTAATTTCAAACATTCAACGATGCGAATAATGCAATGTAATCTATGCAAAATCCTCTTTTCCGAAAACTATGCAATTGTAATCTATGCACAATTTCCTTTTCTTTTCAAATGATAAGAATGCACTCAATGCATTTTTTGATGAAATGAGAATCTACTTAATGCATGCTTTTAATGAAGGAGAATGCACTCAATGCGATTTTTAGCTTTCAATCATTAAACAATGTGATCTAAGTTCAATGATAAATCTCAAAAATACTTTTCAATGCAATGTGATCTAATGCATTTTAACGAAAAGCAAACTATGAGACGAAAACTAAAAGAACGCAAATCTCCTTAATGAAGGATGAATGCAAAAGAGATGTAAACAAACACTAAGAATGCAATCGTTGTTTCAAACACTTTGTAATGAAATCCCTCAAAAGGTGACAAAACATATGAGGTCAAACACAAAGAGGACTTCCAAAGCAAGAGATCAAAACAAGGCATTCATTCCCTTTTACATCAAACAATCATGGAAAGAAGACATCCCAAACAATGAGCAATGTAATCTATGCTCATACAAGGAAAAGACCGGAAGGGAAAGACACACTGGTGAAGGATTTAGGGAAAAAGTCTCAATTTTCATACATCCTGAAATTGGCTCGACTTGTACATTGACAACTAGCGCCAACTGGCGCGACTTGTACATTGACAACTAGCGCCAATGGCCAATTGGCGCGGGTTGCTAACTGACAACAAGCGCCAATTCCTGAAAATGAAAAAACAAAGAATTTCTCCCAACCAAGACCAGACTCACCACTTCAAGAAGAATCTAAAACAAACCCAGAAGCAAAGTACTGACCAAAAGAAACTTCCGAACAAGGGTAACCCTACCACCTACAGGAAATGGCGCGACTGTCTGGCTGTAATCCGCGCCAGACAGGGGATGGCGCGAGTGATGAACTGGCAACCTGCGCCAATTGGCGCGACTGTCAGGCTAGAAACCGCGCCAATCAAGCCAACCATTAAAAGGTGAAAATTCGGAAAAGCAGAGGTCAGATCTGATCCTCTGGGGCTGAGCCAAAAGCCAAAACACAAAAAGAGCCAATCAAGCAAGCAAGGCCAAGAAATTGACCGAAAAGAGAAGACAATACTCCAAGTTGTTCAGTCTGTAAACCAAACCGGAGATTGACTGAAGCAGCGTTGATATACTCCGCTAATGCAGAGCAAAAGCGTTTCGAAGGCTATCTGGCTGTGCTTCAGGCTCCGTCTATAGTTTACAAATCAAACAACAAGTTAAGTCCCCAGTGGAGTCGCCAAATTGTTGAGGAGGTAAATCCCCTCTGCGGACAGAGGCGATCCCTACTAGCCCAGATCGGGTCTAGCAACAATCAAACACGCTATAGTGCAGGTTCCTAATCGTAAATAAACTGACTTGCGAGGAAGGCTTACCTAGAATCCAACGATGTCGTTTGTAGAAGAGGTGGTGCTCCTGTTCCTTTGCCCTGGAAAATCACAATCCTCACTATCTCCGTGATCGGACACCTGCACATGCAAGAAACGACACAAACGCAAGCATAAAATCCAGTACATACAACTATATGTCAGTTGAAGAGGACATAACTCATGAACATGATCAAGAACAAGAGTGGAACCATAACCGATAGTCGCTTATCATTAAAGAGTCAAAAGAAGAATACAACCATAGCTTCGACGCATCACTCTCCTTTAGCGGGTCGTCAGCACAACATGTATCGATAAATCCTATCAGGGATGGGACAAGCCTCTCTCTCCGGATACTTGGCAATAGTCTCCTTGCTTGGATTTGGCCTTAAGGGAATCAAGAAGGCTCTTGCAACATAAGGATGTAAAATCTCTTGGGAACTTGGAGATTCTGGCACTAGCTATTCAGCCATTCAGCCCTTCAGCCCCTTCATCAATGGATGAAGGCTATATTTATAGAGGAGAGGAGGAGGTTGGGATCCCTACAATAGTGGAAGGAAGGCCTTATCCCTTGGGAGGTTCCCCATAAGGTGGAAACAAGAGGCCAAAGGAGGAAGGCCGTGGTTATTCAGGCGAAACCACTCCTGATGACTCATCCACAAAGTTGTTGTAATCGAAACTTCGCCTCTTTTTAAAAAAAAACTTTCCAAAAGCAGATTGGTGTGGGTGCTTAACTGGGACAGAGCGCCAATTGGCGCGGGCTCAGTGTTAATTTTCCCCCATTGGCGCAAGTACATAACGGGCTACCAGCGCCAAGGCAAAAACATGTGTTTTTAGGGGTCTGCTCAGGAAATGATCAACAGAAGAAATGTTGTCCTCATGGAAAGGGATGCAATGATGGTATTTGCAAGGCATGAAACTGCTTATTGGTCACAGAAATGACCCTCCAATGGGCGAGATGGGAATTGCAGGGACGGTGACAAATTACTGTGTAACACCTCATCATTAGCCATGTTGGCCATATAGGAATCAAAAATCACATCATCATAGTGAAAAACAAGAAGTAGAGACATATGGGAAAACATGAACAATGTCAAACCATATTCTCCTAATAACAACCAACACAGCAAAGCCTTCTGCTGCCATGCTAGATCATCATGAAAACAAGTAAGAGAGCCATACTCTCTCAAAAGAAGCCACCACAACAATGCTTCTTGTTGCCATGCCAAATCATCAATGAGAATATGAGAGCCATACTCTCTCAATAGAAGCCATCTCAGAAATTCCTCTTGCTGCCATACCACATCATCATTGTACCAAATGTAGTGGTCATATTCTCTCAGGAGAAGCCATCTTAATAAGGCATCTTGTTTCCCTATCATATCATCATCATACCATGTACAATGACCATAATCACCCAACAGAAGCCAACGTTGTAAGGCCTCCTGTTACCATCCTCTAAAAATGTCATGCAATGTATGGGAAGGATTCAGCCCATACTCTCCCAATAGTAACCATAGAAACAAGGATTCTTGCTGCCTCCTTGCATTATCATGATGAAAGTCATGGAGCAACAATATAGTAACGGACATGTGAGATGTCTTATCATCATAATACAAACAATCCCCCTTATGCCACATCATGTGAGAGTTATGCTTCCTCCCAAACCCAAGTACATACAGAACATGAGATACATCCCAAACAAAAATACATGAAAATACATGAGACATGTCCAAAACAAGAGTAAATACATGGACATAAGATATAACATTCGATGTCCAAACTCTCTCATCAACAACCAAAGTAACCATGCCTTCTTCTTCAGCATTCTTCTAGTGATGTGTAAGGCATGAATAAAAAAATTATGACTCATAGAGTGGTAGCCATACTCACCCAAGAGCAACCAGTGCAACCATGCTTCTTGCTTCCCTGTATCATAGATTTTCAAGTGGTTTGGAAACCCTTTTCTCCATATCATCAACCATTCATCCCAATGTGGATGATGGATCTCATTCGGCAAAAAATTGGTATCCTCCCATTGTAGGACACCAACCTCCTCAAACTGATGAAGAATTTTGCACCCCATGATATGTTGAAGTGCACCTCCAATGAGATATCTTAATGAGACCTTCTTCTCATCCATGAACTTCCAAAACCAATGAGGTTCTGGATCTACTGCAGGTATAAGTATCTCTTTGAGCTGTGAGATTCTCATTGAGAAAGTGCCATCAATAAAGGAGAATATTTCTCATCTCAAGATGTCTACCATTTATCATCTTAACCTCCATTGCTTCAGGAGTGAAGCTACCTTCAGAATGCTCTAAGAATAATGGGACCTCTTCATTATCACTGCTACTAAGTGACAGCGTTGTATATCTGCAGGGTAATACATATGTTGTCTCAAAGCAAGGTACTATAATGATCTCATAACCAGTCATTGTAAATAGGATCATGCTCATCCCTTCTTTTGAAACTCTACACTTCAACTTAAAAGGTTGAATGTAGTCCATCCATGACAAACTGGGATAGCTTTTCATCTCCTCCTTGATTAGATCAAGGGTCCTATGCGATGTGATATGTTGCTGCTTCAAATCATCATTTTGTTTTAACCCTTGGTTATGCAATGGCCCTAATGGCATGTCCCCATAAGTTTCAATAAATTCTACTGAAAAAATAGGTGATGAATGTGTATGCATACCTTGGATCAACTGATGTGTGGGAACCTCTTGCCAGAACACAAGAGTTCCTCCAACTAGGACAATGATGTCTCCAACTTCTGGTAAGAGAGATGGCTGCTCTTCTACCAATGTACCAGCGCTGGAATCTTCCTCTTCCTCATGCATCTCCTGAATCATGCATGGGAATATATGTGTCAAGAGCTCAAGACTATCTTGCAAGGTTGCAAGTGTCTCTTCTCTATATGCAAGTACTTCTGCGGCTGGTGGTGAATGTAGTGACCTCTTGTCCAAAGTGACAAGAACTACATCCTCCTTTGTTTCCTCAGGAAATGTCTCTTTGTGGCCCATCTCTGTCTTCTTCACATCAAACTTATTCCCCAAATGTGAAATAAATCTGAATACTTAGTCACCTTTTCATGCTCCATGTGACTAAACCACCAATCATTGGCTTCACCTAAGAGATGAAGTGCTGCAATTTAGATAGCCTCTTTTTTATCCACGGGATGTAGCATGAAAATGTATCTAACTCTTCCCTCCAAGCCTTAACAATGCTTGAGGAAGATCCATCAAATCTAGGCAAATAAATTCTATTGTGCCTCTTCCTTCTATTGTTGCTATAGGATCTTCTTTCTTCTTTGAGTTCAAAGAATTATTGGAGAGTTAGACTCTCTTTGAAGGCTATAGATTGTGCTTTGTACTCTTCCAGATATAGACTGAATGTCTCATGAGTCTCAGGTTCTCTTCTTTCTTCATTTATATACCTATTACCTTCTTCAAAGGAAGTGGGCATAGTAGATCTATGAGGAGATCTATGATTCTCCGGTTTTATTTTCTGTTGATAGGAAGTTCTTGGACCTTCCTCATCAAATCTTCTTCTTGGATCCTTCCTTTTCATTTCTCTCTTCATTTGATAGACCTCCTTGGAGAGATCTTGCTTGGATCTAAAGAGAGGGATGAAAAAATACTCATTCATGATAGATCTCATCTATTTGCTTCTTCTTTTGATGCAAAATATGAAGTGTCCACAAGTTGAGCCAAAGATCATGCTTCGATACCACTGTAATATCCCAAAAGGGAGAATGCAGTAATATTGAAACAAAATATAAGAACTAAAACTAAGTAAAAAATAAATCTAAAGACAACACCAGAATATACAGAGAAGCTGAGCCATTATATTATATGGATATGAATCAGTTACACAATGTACAAAATATGAGTAGATCTAACCCAAGAGATCGCCTAGAATCACCCTACAATGGTGATGCAACTATCATTGTGTAACTAGTGAGCTTACAGAAGCAATACTGTGTTATCTCTTCTGCTGCTGATATACATGAAAATGCTGCAAAAGGAAATGCAGATCTAGGGAGCTCAGGAGCTCTGATGATGCCAAGATTCAAGATCTAGCCAATGTGATGGTAACCCAAGATAACCCAAAAAGGAATTTCCAAATCTACAACTTTGGAAAATCACCCTCCTTGAGTTTGATCATTTGACTGCAGGGTTATGCAGATCTGAAGCTAGACCAAGGAGATGTAGCCCAGGAGGGGTGAACTCCTTTATCAAAAATTTCTATGTTAAGATCCATTATGTTTGTTTGTTGTGTTTAATATTTCTTTTGTTCTGTCATTTAGAATTATGATTTTTAAGCTTATGAAAAACTCATAATTTCACTAAGTACATTGTTTGCCAATAACATGCTCATAAACAAACTCATGAAGGATAAGTAAAACAAAGAAAATAAAATTTTATATCTGAAATGAAACTAGCACAACAATAACTAGCATTCATTTTCAGATCAGCAATGCATATAGGAGCAGGATCTGAGAGTGTAAAAGAGTAGGGAGAATATTTTGTAGTAACCATTCAGTAAACAATGTCAAAGGTAACTCCTTGGTGAGTCCCCCCTTTATTTTTACTTGCATTTCATAATTGAAGAAAAAGAGAGAAGAGCATAGGCATCACCTTCTAGTTGGTTTTTCTCTAGTTTGGGTTTCTTATGATACATATTGTGTTCATTGTGTGGATGGTGTCTTTATTTCCTTGTTCTTTCATTTTTGTATTTTAGTTATCTTTCATAAAGTTGAGCAATAAGCTAGTTTTCATAAATTATAAGATCTAAGGAAATAAGCGTACATAGTAAAGGATTTTTTCATAATATAAGCTCTATTGTGATGAGTTTTCTAGTGGAGTATCTATAAAAGTTTACAAATTAGATATTAAAAAAAAACCAACAAGTTCATGCGAAATTATCATTGAGCTATGATAGGATTTATTGTTGAAAAACTAGATATATTTATATATTGGGTTTTGTTTTTGAAAGATTGCATAAACTTTCCTTCTGCTATTGTAACAACCCAGGTGAAAATTCCATGTAATAAAAATTAATAAAGGAAAAATAATAACCAAGGTCATGGGACAAGTATTCCAAGCTGAATGTTTGGAAAAACGTCCTAGTGTGGGTGTTCATATGGTTTATTATGGCTATGGAAATTGGCAAAGGAAATGGCTAAGGATTTGGAAAGTCAAAGTGGCATTTGTTGGCATCTATTTGTGAAAATAATGGAAAATAGGAGAAAAGGGAGGTGAAGGGTCACATGTTGCATGTGAGGAGGAAAATGAAGGAAAATAATGGAAAATTGAAGCAAATAGAGGCCTCATTAATAAAAAGGCTTCCGGGGATCAGTTGGTAACCTTTTTTCAGTTCATTTTTGGAGCTCTCATTTTATTCTCTCTCTCTCTCTCTCATACTCTTCAACACTTAGAGTTTCTTGGAGCACTCTTGGAGAGTGTGGCATAGTTGGAGTTTTAGAGAAATAAGGAAAAGGAAGAGCAGGAAACCGCAATAATATATCTAGATTAGCAGCTAAAACGGGTTCTTTCTGTAGGTATCGAGTTGCATGTATGTTTTCCTCACTAGTTTTGGCATGCATGGCATATGCATGTGGTTTCTTGGTTATAATTTCTCATTGGCATGGAGGATTTCCTAGATTGACAATGGATTTTCCTAGACCTTCCATTTCCTGGATAGCCATGGTGTTGTGGGTTCATTTCATTGTTTTTTTTTTTGTTCTCATGTGCCTTTGGATGTGGGTTGAGTTATTAGTTCTTGGAAGCCTTGGTTGGCCAAAAGCTCTAGAAGCCCTGTAACATCTTGGGTTGAGTTACTAGTCCTAGAAGCCTTGGTTGGAAAAACACTCTGGAATCCCTTGGTGGGTTGAGTTTCTAGTCTTGGAAGCCTTGGTTGGACAAATTCTTTGGAAGCTCGGTGGTATTTGTGGGTTGAGTTACTATTCCTAGAAGCTCTAGATGGAACAAATGCTCTAGAGCCCTGGACAACTTGGGTGGAGACCAATTTGGTGATGTCTGTGATGTCTGACTATGAGGTGGACTCACTGGTTTAGGGTTGAGGTGGTTTTGCCTATGGAAGCCCTAGTTTGGTTTTGATTTATGAATATTATGAGATCCCACATTCATGCTTGGAATATGGCACAGAGATGACTGGCTGAAGAGATATTTGGCTCAACCATGTCTATGGTCCGTTGGAACGTGGAAGTCCCAGACTTTTTTTCATTTTTCTTATGGAAATAAGATATATTTTCCTCTTATATTGATGGGTAAATATGCTTGTTATTATGTGGCTTATATGGCTATTATATTCTTGTCCTTTTTTTTTGTTTATATGTTGGTTATGAATGAGTTCTATATCAATGATGATGTATTGCTCTCATCATGTTGTGATTTGTAAATGAATGAAAAATGTATCTATGACCAAATAAATGATAATGCAGTTAATGTCATGAGGAAACAATGCTTCTAAGTGATTCTCAGATAATTATGAGACCCATGCTTAGATCTATTTTTTAACTCTGTAGAAAACATATTTATGACATGCTTGACGAAATTCCTATCATGGCTAGTATGGGTCCAGTTAAGTCCTAGTTCAAGTGGTTTATTTTACACTATTATTTCGCTATTGTATTTCGGTTCTGAAAGTTTCATGGAGTTCTGGGAAAGAACCTGGGCTTTGGGCCTTAAAAGTGGCACATAAATTAGGGTTGAAAACTCATAACTACTGGAAAAAGTCCCTAGTCACATGTATATCGATGATGTGCATGCCACTGGAGGCTTCCAGTCGCACTCTTGCCCATGTCAAGGACGCGACTAGGGGATTGATGCATGAAAAGGTCAGGTTGGGCCAGGGGCTGGCCTTCTAGAAGGTTGGTATGGCTCTTGGTTGTCCTATATCATGTGCATAAGGTTTTTTTTGTTGTGTGGTGTCAATTCCAATTCCTTAAGGTGACCTAGGCGGCTTAATTAGATCATAGTAACTCTTTGTCACATGTTTACCCTGGTTGGTTGTTTACTTGGGTAGATGTGGGAGGAGGATGTTACAAAGTGATATCAGAGCATGGTTTTCCCCTCGGACCGGATGGGAGGTGTGTTGGTCATGCGTTTATGTCAACTGCATATTTTTTTTCTTATGATTTTTTTCTATGTGCTTGTTTCATATGCAAGGTGTTGGTAATGGTTGCAGTGATGTCTCCATGGGAGAGTTGATGGTGTTGTTGTGAAAAATAATAATTCATGAGTGTATGATTGATTATGTGTTGTTTGTAGGTGTCAAGTGCTTACGTATTGTCAGGGTACATTAGTATGGTTTTTTTTGTGATGCGTGAGGTCATGGTATGTGTGGTTGATATGGTCATGAATTTATGATTGGACTCTAGTTAAAATGGTGTTTATGTGTTGATATAATTATGTGTTACATGTCTATATGTTGTTATTATTATGTCTATACATGTATTACGCTAATTGGTTGATCTTGCAGATGAGATATCCTCCCCTAATTATGCTAAGGTATGTTGGTTTATTGTGATTTCGTTTAGCTTATATACGATGCCTTACGGGAAAGAGATCAAATATTACTAGCAATATGGTAGACTACAAATATTATCCCTATGAATCATATGAGCAACATGGTTTTGGGCACTCTTCTAACTTATCAGACACATTGAGAAGTTTTAAGGAAGAAATAAGGAGTTGTAAATAATATAATGACATAATCATGCAAGCACGAGAAAAACAAGTAGAAGTTAATGCAGTGATACTTCAGAGTTTTTCAGAGTTGCAGCGACAGGGACCACTTCAAATCAGCTATGGACATGAGGATAGAATAATGGGGCATATGGAATTAGGGCTCATGGTGGTCATAGGTAGGATAGAGATGACACTGTATGATATGGCAGGTTCTTGGACACTCCAGATAGGAGAGGTGATAGACATAGGTACTATTCTAGTTTTGGTTCTGACAGGAATCATGATCATCATCATTATCATCCTTACAAGAGGAGTGACATGGTATATTTTCAAAATGAGTTTAAGAAATCAAAACCACCTACATTTGATGGGTAAATGAATAAATCACATGATGCAGAAGAATGGTTTCTTGGTATGAGGAAGTTCTTCAGGTTGCATGATAACTCAGAAAACATGAAAGCCATAATAGTTACATTCGGCCTCAAAGGTAAAGAAGACATTTGGTGGGAATATGTGAAGAATTTCATGGATATATATCAGGAGTAATTGACTTTGATCGAATTCGAGATACTATTCCAGAAGAATTATATGTCAGAGAGATACTATGATGATAGGGAAAAAGTGTTTTATGAACTAAAGATGGGATCTATGACTGATGATTAATACACTAGAAGGTTCTTGGAGTTGTTGAGATATGTGCCTTACCTTAAGGAGGAGAAGGAAAATATCCAGTGATTCATCAGTAAGTTTCCGATAACATTTAAAGATAGGATTGATTTTTATGGGCCTAGATCATTGAAGGAGGCCATTCGGAAGCTAAAGAATTGTTATGAGAAATAGAAGTGTAGATATGAGACAAAGTTGGACTGGAAAGGTAATGATAATAACAAAGGAAAATGGGACAAGAAGTAAGAAATACCTCAGGATAAGAGTAAAAAATAGAATGTTGCACCACCTAAGAAGTTCAATACATCTGGAAGAGGACAGGGACTTCGATCTGAGGATAAAATAAGGTTGAAGGTTGGAAGCCTTTATAGTGTTGGACTTGTGGAAAAGATCATTGCAGGAGAGATTTTCCAAAACATCATGGTGGTAGACTGCAAATCTACAATGCACAAGAGGCACAAACAATGGGAGATGTTGGACAGAGTATTCCCAGGATCTATGTAGCACTGGATAATAGGAAAACAAATCACCATGTGTGACTCTATTATCGAGATGGATGGTAAGCTATGTGATCAATTTTTTTCTAATTTGATTGACCTTGGATCTAATTATAGTTATGTTAATCTTGACCTGGTGGATAAGTGTGGTTTGAATAAAGAATTGCATGCGTAGTTGGCTATAGGTACCAAGAAGGGAGTTCATCATTGGGTAAGAGCTTGTGCATTTTCTTTGAATGGTATGTCTACATTAGCGCATTTGAATGTGTTTTTCGTTGGGATTGTATAGCATGTTTTTGGGTATAGACTGGATATATCCTCACAAGACCAAGGTAGATTGTAATGACAAGGCTATTGAATGCTTGGATGATAATGGGGAACAAAGAGTCTTGTGGGGTAAGAATAAAGTAACATTGGTGAGAATGGTTACAGCTATGCAGGCCAAGTGCAGTCACAGGAAAGGGTGTGTATTTATTGTAGTACACATTTCTAGTGAAAAAGGTAAGGAAGTTGAGGATGCAGATGTTTTGATCATGTACCCAGTTCTACAATAATTTCAGGATGTATTTCCCATAGGTATTTTAGATTTTTCCACCTCGTGGGGAAGCAGAATTTTCTATTGAGTTGGTACCTCGGGCAACGCCATCATCTAAGGAACCTTACAGGATGATCACACTGGAGTTAGTAGAGTTGAAGTTGCATTTGAAGGAAATGTTGGACAAGGTGTTATCACCCAAAAATTTTCAAAACATCATTATGTCAACTCTATTTTTTATCATGGTCTAAAATGGGTTTTAAAGTCATTTTAGGATTTGGTTAAGGGTAGGTTAGAGTTTTTATAAGTTTAAAGGTCATCATTGGATTCAAATAAAGTCTTTAGAGGTCCATTCCATGATCAAATATTAACATTTTCCATATAGGGGTAAATCCATTAATTTTTGGGGTAAATTTTTTCAATTAGACAGGAATCCACCGTTTCGTAGCGCCGCTAGTTCAAAAAAGTCATTTTGCACTACGAAAGCGTTGTCTTTTCGTAGCGCAATATGAAGCAAAACTTTGTTTTCTGGTTCTGAGCAGTCAACTTCAAAGGCGGTTTCTGAGCAAAAAAAAAGGTATTTTAAGAAAATGAGAGGTTATTTTCAAAAACGTATCAAATAACACTAACCTCTCTCAATTTTCTCGCAAGTATTATCAGTTGGGAGATAAAAGGCTTTATTTGAAGCCCTATTTTCAGAAACAGAGTTTTCCTATTTTACACATTTTTTTCAAAGGAATTTTTTGGATAGCAGGAGATGTGTTTCAAAAAACCAAGAGAATTTTTTATTAAATACATCATGGCCTGCAAAAACCTCCTTCATTTTTGCAAAATAAATCATGGAGTAGGATATATAGGCTCTGTCCCAAGACCTATTGTTTAGGAAAAAACAGGAAAACCCAATAGGCCAACCTATTGCAAATGAAGAAGGGACCTCAAGAAGGCTGGACTAACTCTGTTTTTCAAGTGATATGATGAAATCAGGTCTATTTTAAGTTTTTTGCACATTCACACTTTACATTTTGGAAAAATTTGGAAGAATCTGCATACTCAGTAGTTTCGTAACGCATTCAGTGTAAAAAAGTAGAAAAGCGCTACGAAACTGATGTAGCTGCTTTTCTTGCTCATTTTGGTTAGTTTTTGAGAGGTTGAAGAGTGATTCAAGAGCTGAAACTGATATGGGAGATGTATTAAGGGGTAAGTGAAGTGATGCAAGTGGAAAGGATTCAGTTTTGAAGAATTAAGACTTGAAATGACAGTTTTTCAAAGGCGCTACGAAACTGCTATGTTTTCGTAGCGCAGTTTATTACATATTTCTTAAACAGTTTTTGGAAGTGGTTTTGACATGCTAGAGGCTAGGGATAGGTGAGGAGACATGTTAATATAATCTCCAACATCTAAGGACCACGAAATAAAGCTTAATTGATGATCAAATTGTTCAAATAATGCAAAGGATGTGATGCCTAAAAAACAGGGTATGGTTTCCTGTTTTTTTGGAGGTCAAACAAAGTGGACATGAAGAGATGAAGCCCATCATCCAAATCTGACTATGTATTCTTAAAATTGGAAAATTATGTAAATTTAGGCGGATAAGGTTGTTTTAGATAACAATAAGCAGTTTGAGTCCTTTTTGGATTAGGACTGTTAAGTAGATTAGGTGTCTTTATGTAATAAATTCCATATCTTACAGTTATGCAAGGTGTCAGTTAGTGTCATTAGTAGGAATTCGATGTTTCTAGATGAGGATAAGGTTATCTTATGATTTTTAATCATATATAAAGATGAAGAAGTCTAAATTCTAAGGGTTGGACATTTTTTAGCAAAAATACTATGTTTTATGTAAGTGATTGTTTTCAGCCTAATACAGAATTTCTACTTAGACAACTCAAGATTCATAAGGATTTCTTGTATGTTCTTGTTCTGATGGCATGTTTTCAATATTCTATTACAGTGGTGTTTTCTTATGTTACTCAGAATTCATCAATGATGCTCTGACTTCCTTCATAGACAAACTGACTGTGTGTTTCACTATTCTACATGTGTTTTCCTTGACTTGAACTCTAATATGCCTTGGCTTCCATGCTAGGTAGATTATTTTGGTTTTTATGAAGCTATTATGACTCCATAAGCCCAATGTAAACTTGCTAATGTGATTTACAACCATTTTATATCATTTATATTTTTTTATCCCAGTAGATTTAGCCATCTACATATTTATCAAAAATCATAAACCCTTGAGAGAGCCCTCTTAGGTTGAGAAGGCTAAGCCTCAACCAAAAGATTGGTTTGAAATAGTTGCACAAGATTGGTTTGATGAGCAGCCTATCAGGTCTGATTTTGTGATAACACAAGGGATACAATAGGTCAAGTGTATCTCCATGGGTTGCACCAGTATTTTTTGTGAAGAAGAAAGATGGTACCCTCAGGTCATGCATTGATTACAAATAGTTGAAAAAACTAACCACCTATAACAAGTATATGTTTCCAAGGATTGATGAGTTGCTCTATCATTTGAAGGGAACATCATTGTTCTTGAAGATTGATCTAAGATCGGGATATCATTAGGTATGCATTAAATAAGATCACATTCACAAGAAAAATTTCCAGACGAGGTACAGATATTATGAGTTTGTTGTAGTTCGATTTGGTTCGACTAATGCTCTAACTAAATTTATGTGCTTGAGGAATAGTGTGTTGCGTCATTATTTGGACAAGTTTGTTATTGTATTCATTGATGATATATTGGTATATTCTAAAAATGAAGAAGAGAATGCTGAGAATTTAGCAACAGTGTTGAGATTATTGAGAGAGAATAATTTGTATGAAAATCTCAACAAGTGTAGTTTCTTTCAAACAGAGGTACATTACTTGGGAAATGTGGTTTCCAAGGAAGGCATAGCAGTGGATCCAAAAATGATAAGGGCTATCATGGAGTGGGAAGCTCCAAGGAATGTGGATGAGGTAAGATCATTCATGGGGTTAGCAAGTTATTATAGGAGGTTCATCAGGAACTTATCACATATTAATTATCCCATTACATCATTACAAAGGAAATGTAAGAAGTTCGAATGGACAGAAGAATGTACAGCCAGTTTTGAGAAATTAAAGCAGTTATTGACACATGCTCCAATGTTAAATATCGCAAATTTGGACAAAGAGTTTGTGGTATGTACAAATTCTTACAAGAGATGGCTTGGTGAAGTTCTTATTCAGGAAGGAAAGGTGGTATGTTATGAGTCATGGAAATTAAATGAGCACGAAAAGAACTATCTGACACATGATCTTGAGTTGGTAGCGATCATTCATGCATTGAATATTTGGAGGCACTATCTTCTGGGCAGACGATTTGTATTGATGAGTGATCACAGTGGTTTGTAGTATCTATTTGACCAACCGAATCTGAACTCTAGGAAAGCTATATGGTTTGCCACGATTACTGAGTTTGACTTTGAGATCGGGTATATTAAATGTAAAGAAAACAAGGTTGGAGATGATATTAGTAGGAGGATACAAGTGAATCATATATCATCTATGAATTCCTATGGGATATATCTATATGATAGGATATTGCAGGGAGGTCGCTTGGGCACATATTGTAGTAGAATACAGGTACAGGTACAGGCACGGGTGTAGGATCTTAGTATGTGGACTATCGTCTCACAGCAGATGGCTTGATCAAGTTTAGAGACAAGATATATGTGTCAGAAAGTAGTGAGCTCAAGAAGGTGATCTTGAGGGAGTTTCATGTGTCACCCAGGTTATCAGATGAGATTGACTGCAATAAAGAAATTTTATTATTGGTCAAATCTAAAGAAGCACGTTGTAGAGTTTTTAGCTAGATGTTTGGATTATTAATAGGTCAAAACAGAGTGTAAGCATCTAGGTGGACTACTACAATTGATTCTGATTCTAGAGTGGAAATGGGAGGTCATTTCCGTTGAATTTATTACAGGTTTACCGAGGACATCTAGACAACATGATTCCATCATGGTTGTGGTGGATAGGTTGATGAAGTTAGTGCACTTAATTCCATTGAAGTTTACATATTCAACGAATGATGTAGCAGATATATTTGTTAGGGATGTGTTCATATTGCATGGTGTTTCTCTTAAGATTGTATCAGAAAGGGATGCAAAGTTCACTTCCAAGTTTTGGAAGGAGTTGTTTGCAGGTCTGGACACAAATTTTTCCTTCAGTACAACTTATCATTCATAGAAATATGGAAAGATAGAGAGCGTAAAAAAGATATTGGAGGAAATTTTGAGGATGTATGTGATGCATCAACAATGAAAGTGGGAAGAGTATATTCCACTCATATATTTTTCTTACAACAACGAATACCAATAATATTTGAGGATGAGCTCGTTTGAGGAATTATATGGGTAGAGTTGCAATAATCCCATTATTTGGAGTGATCCATTTAACAAGGTGTTGATTGGACCAAACATGTGTACAGAAATGGAACAGGAAATGCAGGTAATCAAGAAGAATCTGAAAGAAAAACATGATAGGCAGAAGATCTATGCAGATCAGAATAGGTTGTTTAAGGAGTTTCAGTTTGGGGAACAAGTGTACTTACACATCAAACCCAAGAATAGGTCCTTACGGATTGGATAATGTGCCAAGTTGGAACCTAGGTTTTGTGGACATTTCAATATTCTTGAAAGTATTGGACCAGTATCCTATCGACTTGCACTGCTCCGAAATTTAAATTCTATGATTTTTTCCATCTGTCATTGATTAAAAATTATGTTAAATATGTTGATCATGTGATTGAATGGTCTGTATTGAAAGTGGATCCATAAGGAGAATTCCAATAGGAACCTCAATGCATTTTGTATAGAAAAGCACTCATGCTCTGGAACTGAGAAATCGAGCAAGTTAAAGTGCAATGGAAGCACTTTGGGCCCAATGAAGCTACTTGGGAGATGGCAGATCAAATGTGGGCTATGTATCCTTCCTTATTCGTTGGTTGAGCGAATGTTTTGGTAGGTGTTTTGGTATATGATGGTATGATGTTTTGGTACATGTACATATCTATATAGATGTGAATACCGCCATCAACTATGTTATAAACCTCAAATAAGCAGTATGGGTGTCATGTCATTAAGATTTATGCTTTTTATGTTGTCATGTTGGTTTGCTTCTCAGCAAGTTAATTATTGGAAATAACGTAACGAGATGAGTTTTAAATATCTATGGAAAGTTTTTTTTTCTTATAGCAGTATTATTGGTTGTAAGTGTCGTTGAACACCAAGGAAGGTGCTCCCCCAAGGGGAGGGTTCTATAAAAGTCCTGGTGAAAATTCCGTGTAATAAAATTTAATAAAAATTTATAATAACCAAGGTCATGGGACATGTATTCCAAGTTGAATGTTGGGAAAAACATTCTAATGCAGGTGTTCATATGGTTTATTATGTCTCTGGAAATTGGAAAAGGAAATACCTAAGGATTTGGAAAGGCAAAGTGGCATTTATTTATAAAAATAATGGAAAATAGGAGAAAAGGGAGGCGAAGGGTCACAAGTTACATGTGAGGAGGAAAATGACAGAAAATAATGGAAAATTGAAGAAAATAGAGGCCTCATTAATAAAAAGGATTTTGAGGATCAGTTGGTAACCTTTTGTAAGTTCATTTTCGGAGCTCTCATTCTATTCTCTCTCTCTCATACTATTGGACACTTAGATTTTCTTGGAGCACTCTTGGAGAGTGCGGCATACTTGGATTTTTGGAGCAAGAAGGAAAATGAAGAACAGGAAAGCGCAAGAAAACATTGTGATAAACAGCTACATCGGATTATGTTTGAAGGTACAGAGTTGCATGTATGTTTTCCTCACTATTTTTAGCATGCATGGAATATGCATGTGGTTTCTTAGTTATGATTTATCATTGGCATGGAGGATTTCCTGGGTTGACAGTGCATTTTCCAAGCCTTGTCATTTCCTGGATAGCAATGGTGTTGTGGGTTCATTTCATTATTTATTTTTCTGATTGGTTCTCATGTGCCTTTTGTTATGGGTTGAGTTATTAGTTTCTGGAAGCCTTGGTTGGAAAAACGCTCTGGAAGCCCTGTAACAACTTGGGTTGAGTTACCAGTCCTGGAAGCCTTGGTTGGAAAAATGGTTTAGAAGCCCTTGGTGGGTTGAGTTACTAGCCCTGGAAGCCCAATGACAGATGTGGGTTGAGCTACTAGTCCTGGAAGCCTTGGTTGGAACAAACTCTATAGAGCCCTCGAAAACTTGGGTGGACACCAATATGGTGATGGTTGTGATGTCCAATTGTGAGGTTGAATCATTGGTTAACGGTTGAGGTGGTTTGGCCTCTAGAATCCCTGGTTTGGTTTTGATTCATGAGTTTTATGAGATCCCACATTCATGCTTGGAATATGGCATGGGGGTGACTGACTAAAGAGAGATTTTCCTCAACCATGTCTTTTCTTGGATGGAATGTAGAAGTCCCAGACATGGTTTCATTTTTCTTATGGAAATAATATATCTTTTACTCTTGTATTGTATGGTATATATGCTTACTATTATATGGCTTATATGGCTTTTATATGCTTGTCATTTCTGTTGTTTATATGTTGGTTATGAATGTGTTCTATATCAGTGATGATATATGGCTCTCACCGTGTTTTGATTTAGAAATTAATGAACAATGCATCTATGACCAAATGGATGATAATTTAGTTAAAGTGATGAGGAAAAATTTCTTCTTAGCGATTCTCAAATAAGTATGAGACCCATATGCTCAGATCTATTGTTTAAACCTATAGATTACATATTTATGACATGTTTTACGAAACACTTGTCATGGCTAGTAGGGATCCATTCAAGTCCTAGTTCAAATGTTTGCTTTTACACTATTATTCCGTTGATATATTTTACTTTTGAAAGTGTCATTGAGTTCTGGGCAATGACCTAGGCTTTGGGCCTAAAAAAGTGGCACAAAAATTGGGGTCGTTGGCTCAAAAATACTGGGAAAACTCCCCAGTCACATGAATACCCATGTTATGCATGTGACTAGAGGCTTCTAGTCGCACTCTTTCCCATGTCAAGGGAATGACTGGGGAATTGATGCATGAAAATTTCAGGGTGGGTCAGGCTGTCCTATAACATATGAAAAAGGTCTATGTTGTTGTGTGGTGTCGATTCCACTTCCTTAAGGTGACCTAGGAGGTTGAATCAGATCATAGTAACTCTTTGTCACATGTTTATCTCGGTTGGACAATTACTTGGGTAGATGTGGGAAGAGGATGTTACAACTATAATCCCCTTATTTGTGTGTAATTATAATCCATTTCTTTAATCATTCCTTACCCATTTATTTCATCATTTATTTAATCATATCTAGGAACAAATCTAAAGCACCTTAATTGTGATATCAAGGATTGGGTCAAACTAAATGTCACACTTCATGTACCTTTAAGGATAAGTGGGGAAGAATAATTGAATTTCGCTCAATATTTTATTGAAAGAGTAGGATACTCTAAAATCACTATTAAATAAAAAAGTAAACGAGTTTTAATTTTTTTAAATCCTAAAAGGAAGAGGAGTATTAAAGGCTTTAATCCTAAAACCTCTATTTAAAGGCAAGCAACCAAAATGAAAAACATATTCATAAAATAAAATGTGAGGATGTCAAATTAAATCAATGAAACTCAATTACCAAATGGAAAAAGGCATCATATTTTAATCAAATCTTACAACTGAATTTCAAATTCTTTAAAAATTTGTCAATTTAACCTAACATCAATAGGAGAGATTATCAAGAAAAAATTGAGCTTTATCCCTAGTTTTATACAACAAAATCGCAATGAATATCTAATGAAATCAAACTCAAAGGAGGAGCTAAAATAAATTGTATTTTGGATGCAATTCCATCAAGCATTGTGCCTCACTCATTTTTCTTGCATGTTTTCTCAAAGATTTGGTTAATCAAATAAAAGAAATTGGAAATGTTTTAAAAACCCATATCTCTAACAAACGTTTATATGGAGTAGAGATAACTCCACCTTTCTAGTTTTAATTCCTAAATATAAAAAGCCTTCTTACTTCTCAATATTTAGTTCATTTTTCCATTTCTAATATTTTGTATAAACTTTTCTCTAAAATTATAATCAAAATATTAACACTTTCATCATAAATTCATCTCAAAGATTCCTTTGTCTCCAATAAAGGATATTTGAATTAATCTCTTAGTCTCATACTCTATACACTACAACAAAATCTCTCATAAGAAGGACATGATTATGAAAATTCATATGGCTTACACCTTTGAAAAAGTTAATCCTACTTGGGATTTAAAACTTTCATATTTGTTGATATGATAATTTCATGGATTAAGGCTTGCACCTACACCCCTTAGATATCTACCATGGTTTATGGAATACCTACAAGGATTCTTCAAGCCAATAGGGGTACTCAAAAAGGATGTCTTGTGTACCTATTCCTATACATAATTATGGAGAAGCCTTTGCAAAGGGCCATAGAATCTGAAATATTGGAAGGAATTAGGCCTCACATTTATTTAGTATTTCATTATAAGACAATTTATCACTCTCAACTTATTTATGATACTCTTATACTTGTAGGGGTCTCCAAAATTATCACAAAAAAACGCTTGGGAAAGGGCCTTAGAAGATAAAAATTGAAAGGAACCTGACATAGAATTTATTTAGTACTTCAATCTAAGATTATTTATCAATATTTTCTTATTGATGACACTATTCTACTTGTAGGGGTCTCTAAAATTATCACCAAAATATTTAAGATTATTTCAGACAATAATCTCAATACTTTGGGTGGGAAAGTAAACCACAAGGAATGTTAAATATATGGGATTAATGTGGATGTTCTAACTCTTGGAAAAAAAAATATCTATTATAGAATCCCCTACCCACCATTAAGGGAGATCCATAACTTATTTTGGTATCCCCATTTCTCCAAGGAATATGGCACTTAGAGATTGGAGTTTGGTAATCAAAATATTTGAAACGAAAATATGAACTTGTAAGACGTAATGATTGAACCCATTGAGTAGAATAATTCTTATTCATTCAAATTCTCTCCCCTCTTCCCCTTCATATATTTTCCAATATCACTACCCCTTTTAAATTTTCAAGTGATATGGATTATTTGATGATCTGGAAGGAGTGTATTAGTTTGTTGTGCTAAGTGTCCTTTCATTAATAAAAACATGTACAATTTGTTTCCATTTGTTTTCTTATGGAATGAGTATTTTAACCATGAAACATAGATGAATTTTTGAGTTTTAAGCATGAAAATAAGCCTAAATAACACTGTGCAACAGTGTATAACAGAGAAATAACATCACACATAATTTTTACACAGCAAGCATGATGAAGCAGTTCACCCCTCCTAGGCTACATCTCCTGGTCCAGATCCCAATGGCATGTACCTCTTTTTCATTATGCTCAAAATTGTAAATACATGTGTTTAAAAGCCTCTAATGGTTGTTTTCTCTGCACCAGTGGCTCCAGAATGCTCCAATTAGTCTAGATAGACTCTTGTTTTCCCCAAATTGGTCTAAAATTGACCTCCCAAATATTTTTCCCAATAACAGCTAGAATTTCTCCACTAAATGTGGAGAACTGTAGTTAACTGCAGTTAATTTAGCAAAAAACCCGAAATTTATGGGCGGCGCTAATCTTCCACTAGTGCTAACTGCTTGCATTGAAGTATGGTGGTTAGGGGCGGGGTGGTCACAAGTCGACCCCCCACATTAAACCCCGCGACTATATTTAAATCAACGCAAGAATGAGCGGAACCATAACACAAAGTTTTGAAACCGTCGCATCATATGTCATCTAACCATGCATGTGAGAGCACTTTCCGCTGGCGATTGTGGTAACAAAGCATCGCATTAAACATTTATTAAACCATGCCATGTGAACATGTTTAAAGCCACCGGGGTTATGGTTTGGATAGTATCCAGTTGAACGTTTTATGTCGTGGTTTAAATTTCATATGTGACCACATACAATGGGGCCGCCAGCGGGTTGGGACCGTTGGCGGTTCCCCCCCCCCCCCCCCAACTATGAAACCAATACAACATAAAATGTGCTGGCGCGCTATACGAGTAAGCTTCACCTGGTAGCAGAGTTGGTTGAGACCTATGCATGCGCGCATGGAGGTCATAGGGCTGAAACCCCCGGACTCCACCAAAATATTGGCCAATGATCCTGGGGACATGTGGCAGCCTCCGAGCTTGCCACGCGTCACCCATCCAACGGTGCACATAAACTTCGTATTAACCAAATATTCGGCCCTAAATGGGCCACGTAGAGAAATATGATTGGATTTGAGAAAAGGGAATATTCCCAGTATATGCCACCCATGCTGACTGGGCATCCCAGTCAATCCTGTCACAAAAATTTAGTTGTTTAAGAAAACGATCAGAACGTGATATCTTCCTCATATGACATCGATTTTTCAAACTGTTCACGGTGCCAGAATCACAACGATGAGACCTATCCAGTCGATCAGGTTCGGTACCGTTTCGAGCACTTTCAATTTTGAGAAAAACACATGATCTCCTGATCACACCTCCCCATTAGGAAGCTTTTGGACCCCAAAAGACTTTAATTACCTATTCAGAAGATGAGGGTACACCTATCACCTGCTATAAGATGAGGGTAACTCCCTCACCTTTTCAACTTCCATCCAACTTGTCTTACTTAGTTTACTTCCCTTGAGCCCAACCCGAAGATAATCAACACTTCCCCTCTTAGAAGTGTGTGTCCTCCTATCAAGGATGGTATCCTCCTTGAGCTCATCCAGAAATTCTGGTGAGAAATATTCTATAGATGGCAGTTGAACATCACTCCCTTGATCATCAATCAAAGGAGGCTCATACAAACATAAATTTTCCACATTGACAATGGAATACATTTGCATATATGAAGGCAATTCAAGTTGAAATGCATTATTACCAACTTGTTTGATGATCTTGAATGGACCATAGTGAATGGGCTTGAGTTTTTTACCTTCTCCTTGCTTCATTTCTTTGCTTATGTGAAACCATACCTCATCTCCTTCTTGAAAATTGTGATCAACTATATATTTTTCATGCCTATCCTTGTATTTTCTTTGACTCTTCTCAAGTTGTTCTTGAACTTGTTGATGAATAATCTGAATTTTCTCAGTGAACTTTCGAGCCTTGTCAATATCACTATGCCCATCAATTGCAACATCCTTCTCAAAGATGAAGTCTAATGGTGATTTCGGAAAATACCCAAATTAGGCTTCAAAAGGTGAAGTAATTGTAGAAGAGTGCTTTGCCCGGTTGTAAGCGTGTTGAATGTAATGCAGTTTTTCATCCCACAACTTGGGATGTTTGTTGTAATATCCTCTCAATAGATGCACAACGGTTCTGTTCATCACCTTGGTTTAGCCATCAGTTTTTGGATGAAAAGCAATACTCCTTTTCAACTTTGTGTCCATAATTTTCTAAAGATTGGACCAAAAATTCCCAATGAACCTGGAATCCATGTCACTAACAATAGAAGTTGGCAATCCATAATGAAACCATACATTTTGTAGATTTTAGATTTCTGTGGTGAGAGTTGTGAGTTTCTGGGTTCGGAATCTCCACAGTGGACATTTTTGTGTCAAATAAATTTCAGCAGTTTGTTCATCATTAATGGTTTTCTTACATGGCATAAGTATACACATTTTATTGAATCTATCCACAACTACATAAAGATAATCATGATGTTTTCTTGACATAGGTATACCTCCAACAAAGTCCATGGAGATACTCTCCCATGGCCTTGATGGTACCAATAGTGGCATGTACAACCCAAGATTCATATTGCTAGGCTTGCTTGTTGCACACATAGAACAACCTCTTATAAAATGTGACACACTATCTATCATGCGAGGCCAATACCAATACCTCTATAGATGCGCCATTGTTTTTCTTACCCCAAAGTGTCCAGCAATAAGAGACGAATGAACCTCTCTCATAACACTAAGCCTCTCTCCTTGTGGTATACACAGCTTGCCCAAATGAAACAGAAAATTGTTATGCATGTGATAATCATTTTTCTCAACTTGATTCCCTTCACTCAAACTAGCATACACATCTTGAAAATCAGCATCATGTGCATATTGTTCTATATAACTCTCATGTACAATAGAATCGTTTTAAAGTGAAGTAGAAGCACTTATAATTGGCCTTGAAAGCATATCAGCAACTTTATTGAAAATACCTTTCTTGTACCTTATAACCAAGTGAAACTGTTGAAGAAATCCCATCCACCTGAAATGTCGTGATTGCTACAATTTTGTTTGCGACTGCAAGTACTGTAATGGTTGGTGATCGGTATGTATAATCGTCTCTTTACCCTATTAGCCATCAGCAAAATTTTTTCATAGCAAATGATGGCAAAAATAGGTCTTGAGCCTTCAAGAGATTATTTTCATAGAAAATTGCTCATTCTTGAAGCCTTCTGATGTTGCCTAAACTCAAAAAGTAATCTTCACTGTTGTTTCATTGAAAAAATCCACCAAGAAACCATGATGATATCCAAAAAGACTGTTTTTTAGGCCATTTTCCATCATTTTCTAAACCTATGTCAGTCATTGTTTGCCCTTATTTTATCCTTCATTTTCCTCTGAAAAATCCCCTTTTATCCTTCTCATTTTCCCTTCATTATCCTAAAAAACCTTCAAAAAAGCCTTTTAAACTCATAAAAAATCCTTTTTTATGGTTTAAACCACCCTATTTTTCCTATCGAAACCTCAAAAAACCCTTAAAAACCCTTCTTTTGGCCTAAAAAATGCCCTTTTTTATAACATAGGCTTTAAGCCCCTGAGGGCTTAAAACTCCAGCTCCTTATCCATCATATGATCAAGCCTCATGACCTGGCACTTAAAATCCTAGCCACTAGCCCTTTTTCTCCACCTCAGGTCACCTTATCCCTCCATCGGACCCTACCTTTCCTTAAGCCCCTTCCGGCTTAGCCCCCGGTTCTTTCACCATCATATAACCAAGCCCCACAACCATGCGCTTAAATCTTTCGCTCTCAGCCCCTCTTCCCTTAACCTCGGTTCTTCTTTCTCCCACAGAACCTTTCCCCTACCTTATCCCTAGCCCCCTTCTCTCTTGTCTTTATTTACCCCCCCCCTCGACGACAGATCTCCACCATTGATCTGGGAGATCCGACAGCGCGAGTTCACCTCCACCATCCCTTTTCTCCCTTAGCCGCATTCCTTTATTTTCTTTTCTCCCCTCCTTGTCACTCCACGAACCCATCCCCGCCGTTGATCTACAAAGATCAACGGCCACCATGCTTCCCCTTTCTCCCCCTATCCTCCCGACTTAATTATATCCTTTCACCCCTATAATCAAATCTCTGCCGTCGATCTATGAAATCCAACGGCTCTCCTTTAACCTGACATCCAACCTCGTCAGGGCCTACCACCCACTACGAAAAGCATCCATCAATATTCGGCTGCCACCTGGCTCCCGCTAAGATCCTCACACATGCACCTTTTCCATCGCGCTCTTTCCTCCACCATTGGATCTGCCGCACCTCGTCCAACGGTCAGTATCGCGTTTCGCGTAAATCTGTCGTCTGGGGTTTAACCACCCAAACTCAAGCGAAACCATCGGTTTTCTGAGGGACGTGTGTCATGCAAAGAATGATATGACATTCATTTTGTAATAAACTACTTACCACCATTTACGAATGCAAAAACCATTCGCAGTTTTCACAAAACCACCAAGCCATTTTTCGTGCATATATTCAAATTCAACCCGGTTTTCACAGATTTTCGAATCTCCGCCGTGAAATCTCCTCTTCCACCAGCATTTCACCTCCTCTGCGCTGCTCCTTTTTCCCGCCGCTAGCCTCTGTTAGCAATTGAACTAAATTTCAAGGTTTCATAACATTTGATGTTTTGTTTGCAGGGTTTTAATGTCGGCCAGGGTATTAAAGGGTCCTCCACAGCCGAATCAGTGGGAGAAACCTCCCAGGATGATGACCCTTGGGGTTTAAAAAATTAAAGGGGATTTTCTATGGTTTTATCTGTTTTACCACGGCCCATTAACGCTGGTAAAGCAAATAAAAACCCTCCCGAGCACTAAAAGCCACCTGTACACAACAAAGAAGAAAAGGCAGTAAATATTAAGAAATGAAGGGTTAAAGGCTTAAACTAAGCACAGTATGGATAAAGCGCATTGATTAAAGAAAGAAATAAAGGCTGAAGACCAAAGAAAGATGTTTAAAAGTTAAAACAATCAACAGATAAAATTTAAAGCTCAAAGATGAT
The DNA here is from genome assembly GCA_034641835.2 of Pinus albicaulis. Taxonomy (NCBI): domain Eukaryota; kingdom Viridiplantae; phylum Streptophyta; class Pinopsida; order Pinales; family Pinaceae; genus Pinus; species Pinus albicaulis. Next base: position 1,196,926,898 of record CM076584.1, on the reverse strand, counting down.
TATAAAGGCCCTAAAACAAAATCAAAGGCCTAATTGAAGTTCAAAGTTCCAAATCAGCACAAATCAATGAAGAGAGCCTCCAAATTCCACATTAGTAAGGAAATTACAGCCAAAAATGCCACCTATAGACTTATTTCCTCAAAATAATACACAGTTAATGCACAGTCAGAGATATTTGCTAAAGACAGCTCAGAAGTTATTGCCAGCCTACCAAAAGCCTCAAAGGTCAACAAAAGTAACTGAAGTTGATAAAATTTAATGTAAAATTAATTAAAACGGAGTTAAAACATCTGATATCTTCTCCCTTAGGCCTTCCAAAGGCCGAGAAGCATTTACTCTGTATTAATTGAACAATTAAACCTTCCTTTCACTCCACCTCCTCAATTCATCTATAAATACCATATGAGGAGCCTAGTATTGTTGTTCGTTGCATACTTGTTGAATGTAAATATTTTTTGAGGCTACTGAAGCTCTGTTTTGTAATTGAAGAAATATAGGTTGAGATGAGAGATTTGAAACTGTAAAAGACCCACTGGACTTGAAGATTGTAACTGGTTTGAACATCAAATACAAAAGTTGATTTATGGGATCCTGGTCTATGTCAATGGTGATGTTTTTCTTACTGTAATTGTTATTTTTCTTATGTTTTCCATACTGTCCACTTTCTCTGATAAAGAACAGAAAATATAGATTAGGATTTACTACAAAGTACCCTAAGTCTCACTGATAAGCTTTATCTTTATGTTTTCTGCTAATTGTGTGTTTGAGGAAAATTCAATAGAGTGTAATCAATCAAGGAATGTTGGTGAGCCCATGTCTTGTTGAGTAAAACTTGAGATTCTATTCTTGAATGTTCTTGAAAATTCTGCTAAGTAAAGTTTAACTAGGGAAGTCTATGGTTAGCCCTGTCCTCTAGTTTATCTCCAACAGTTGCTTTGAAAAGTTCCCTTAAGAGTATGTCAAAATCAAGTTAGGTTAAAAGTCCTTACTTGATCTTAGACTAATTTTTTTGTTTATCTTGAATGCTTTCCTTAAGAATATGCTGAAAGCAGACTATGTTAAAAGTCCTTATTTGATCTTAAGCTATTCTTTGTTTTCCTTAAGAATATGTTGAAAGCAGGGTAGATTCAAATTTCTTACTTGATCTTAGGCTATTCATTGTTTCATCTTAAGTGTTTCCTTTGAGAATATGCTGAAAGCATACTAGGTTAAAAGTTCTTATTTGATCTTAAGCTATTCTTTGTTTTCTTTTGAGTATGCTAAAAGCAAGCTAGGTTAAAATTCCTTACTTGATCTTAAGTTGCCCTTTGGTTTCTTATATGTTTGCTTCTTTCACCATTTTTTAATGTTCCACACCATAAATCAACTTAAAGAGATCTTTTGACATAGATGACTTGCCCCATAGACCACACTTGAAATTTGTTGTGCAATTAAATCCTTTTATGACTCCATAGCCAAATGGATTGATATTGTTTCTTACCTATCTTATTAGCTGAAACATTTTCCACCTACTTACACCTTTACCCCTCAAAAGACTTCCTTCATTTTAATGATATCCATCCCAACCAAAACAAACAAAACCCTTGTACTTTATAACTAGCCTAAAATCATATCATAAGCCTTAAATATTATATCTTTGAAAACACTTATATAGAGAGATCCCTCTCTGAATCTAGGAGGGCTAGATCCTAAGATTCCAAAGTGGTTTTGATGTAGGCTCTGCAGCATTTTTTCTTTCCAATATTGCAAAGTACAGAGACCCTAACATACTGGCAACCATACTGGGGAGATTTATTGAGTAATAGATAACTTCAAAACTCAACGAACCCCTATTTCCAAATAAATCAAGTGTCACCAAGACTGCTTATTATTGATTGTTGATGGTGAACAACAACCAAAATTTGAAAACAAGTAAAAATCCTTCACCTGGCGACTCCATTGGTATTCAGTAGGCCTGCTGACCCCACTGGTTTTTCCTAAGACTCCACTGGGAAATTCTGAGCCAATTACATCTTGTACATCCATAAGACCTCAGAAAACCCAGAACATTTCAGATTGGTGTGTTAATAAATCAATGGTGGTGGAACATAAAAAATTTTACCTTAAAAAAAAAAGCTAAAAATTTACACCTGGCGACTCCACAACTCCCAAAAGACCAAATGACTCCACTGGTAGAAGACTCTGAACTAGTTGAATAGATACAGTGACCTATTTTCTGATTTACAAACATGGATTCAGATATAGACCCAAGAGAAAAACGGTTGGCCATGATGGAAAAAATGTTACACATGTTTGGAAAGATAATGGATAGGTATGAGGCTAATTTAAATATTGATGATCTGAAGCAGCCCATTCTTTTCCGAGATCAAGAAAAAACTCAACCACTACAAGACCTTGACAATGAGAAATACATGTATGATGATCAAGACTTTATAGAAGATGATGAGCAAGGTTACAAAGAAAACAATGAAGAAGGCTGTCAAGAAATTCCTAATTGCTTACCTATATCTTATACTATGCTGTTAAGATAACTTCACAACCGAATTTCAAAAACTAATAGTGAATAGTGCTTTTAGGAAACAAGTAGCCACTTAGAAAATGCAAAATCTGATATGGAATGAGAACCAACACATATAGGGACTTTCCCTCTATGTTACAACTCTTTTCAGATTACATAAGAAGAGTGGCATCCTGATAATGAAGAAGAAACAACTCATGAACCTTGTATTCAAACTGAGTATCATAATAATCATTAGGATTTGTTTGAAACAGAAGTAGATCAGGAAACAATAGAAAAACCTCAAGGTTTCCCTGCAAGCACAAGTGAAGATTCATTAGAAGAGGCTCAAGAAGACATCCAGCCTCAAAACTAGTTAACACAAGAGAAAGAGGACGGATGGCCTTCTGTCCAAAGCCAAATTAAAATCCCTACTCCTTTGACAGAAGAAGAAATTGATCAAATATTAAACAAACAGCCAGCCCTCAAAACTTCATCTGAACAAAACACTTATGCTCATATACCTACTAAACCTTGTTGTCTTGAAACATAAAATAAACTTGTAGAACAAGTTAAAGAAATACAAACTGATAACCCAATATGCTTGATTGGTGAAATTGTTTATACTAATGATTTTTCAATTTTTGATCAGTCTAAAGATGATGATGAATTCCAAATAGAAACTAATCATGTAGGGAAACCAGCAGTTGATTGGTGTCATAAAATTCACTATCATCAGCTTGAAAGCAGCAATCAACCAATCCAATCCATCAGAAATAACTTTCACATAATTGGGAATCAGCAGTCTTTCAACTCAAAGGTAGAGGACGAAAACCATGAAGAATTTCTTAAGCATGACGAATATAAAGAACCTTCTCCTGAAAGGGTTGAGGAAATCAAAGAGACCCCTGCTCAAGAATATGATGATATCTTCACATAGTACAGTCCACTGAATCAGAGCATACCAAGACTACAAGAGGACAACACTACCAAATATGATGAGTCCTCTAGTTCAGATTACAATGAAGATGAGAGAGATTTTGTTTCTCAAACGAATCTTGATCTTGATCCAGTGGAGAAAAAAGTAACCCTGGTTGAAAACTATCTTTCAAATACTCACAACCAGGTATTATTTCAAGATCCCTATGCTGATTTTTTGAAGACATTTGAAGAAGGAATAAAGGTTGTTAGTAGCAGTTTATTGTCAAGTGCAAGGAAAATTTTTAGCACTGCTGCTAAGAGACAAGTGAGATGGGAGTGGCCCTTTTGTTTATCCAACATGCTCAAAGAGATGAGCAAAGACCAGTGATGGAACCATCTGATTGACTGGATGTATTGGAAAAGAAAGTTTGACAGGTAAACATGTAAATATTTCAGAGTTAGAATAGGTTATATAGGAATGCCAATAAAGCTCAGCCTATGAGCATTTAGTTGGTTTTAATTTGTTTTTTGCTTTAAAAGAAAAATACAAAAATACAAAAACAATAGAAAAAGAGAAAAGAGGGCAGATATAAAAGAAGAAAGGTATAGCCCCATACCAAAAAAAGAAAAGAACAATCTGAAAGTGTGCAAGCTTAAAGGCCACTACTTAAAAAAGAGCACTTCTATTTAGTCATACAGCCTAATCATGACTAGATAGATTTCAATTAAACTACTGATAGGTTAGTGGATCAGATTAGCCAAACAATAAAATCTTGGCTTAATAGTAGATTAGATTAGGATAGAAAGAAATGGCTCTAATTAGATCAAAACTTGAGCCAAAGAAAAAGAAAAGAATGGCTCTAATACACTGAAAAATTGAACCAAGTAGAGAAAAAGGATGACTCTAACAGATCAAAATCTGAGTCGTGTGAAGATTGAAGGATGTTTTAAATTTTCAGATCTTAAGCCTTCACATTTTTATTTTAAAATTTCCGCAAATAAAGTTTATGTGCAGCTTGTACATACAGCCATAGACACCATAGAAAATCAGAAAATCTAATCCTGATTTGATTGTGTTTAAATTTCTATTTTAGAAAATAGAGAATAAGATTTGTCAGATAGTTTAATCCTGGCAGATAGTAGCTTAGGTAGAGAATTTATGAGTTCAACTGTCTAATATGAACTCATGGAAGAAATAAGGGTAGATTTAGATTAGTTTCCTACTTTCAATAAAAGAATAAAATGTTGATGTCAAAATGTTTGCAAGTCCAAGTGCACCTTATGAAGAAAAAATGTTAGGAAAAGTAGGCTGTGTAGGTAGAATGTTTGGGAGAAATTTGTTTGCTAATATGAAATACTAATCATCTTTTCCAAGCAGCATGATCAGAGAAGAAAGGTTGTCAATGGATAAGGCATAGGTATACATCCCAGAGATAAATTTCTGAAGTTCTTGACACCTCCAAGGAGCTGCCATCCCCAAGTGGAGCCACTGTTAGCCATCAGCAAATTTTTGTCATGGAAAATGATGGCTAAAACAAGTCTTGAGCCTTCAAGAGATTATTTTCATAGAAAATTGCTCATTCTTGAAGCCTTCTAATGCTGCCTAAACTCAAAAATTAATCTTCACTACTGTTTCATTGAAAAAATCCACCAAGAAACCATGTTGATATCCAAAAAGACTGTTATTTAGGCCATTTTCCATCATTTTCTAAACCTATGTTACTCATTATTTGCCCTTATTTTATCCTTCATTTTCCTATGAAAAATCCCCTTTACTCCTTCTCATTTTCCCTTCATTATCCTAAAAAACCTTCAAAAAATCCTTCTAAACTCATAAAAAATCCTTTTTTATGGTTTAAACCACCCAATTTTGCCTATCAAAACCTCAAAAAACCCTTAAAAACCCTTCTTTTGGCCTAAAAAATGCCCTTTTTTATAACACAGGCTTTAAGCTTCTGAGGGCTTAAAAATCCAGCTCCTTATCCATCAAATAATCAAGCCCTATGACCTGGCACTTAAAATCCTAGCCCCCCTTACACTTTAGGTCCCTATATTACTAGTATAGTCCCTTATTGTTGTTAGTGTAACCCCCTTATTGTTATTATTGTACCCTTTTTAACCCCCATTTTGTTATTATTGTGCCCTTAAATTATTATTGTTAGGTCGGCTAGGATTACAATGTGGCCCACTATGATTACATTATGGCCCCATGGACTCCTATATATAGAAAGGAGGTTTTGTGAATTGTATCATCCAAGAATTGTTCATTTATGTAATGTATTGGAGGTTTCCCCCTCGAAGTGGCTTATTTCTAAGGCGTTGATATCTTTTTCTTCTATTTTTGGAGCTGGTTACACAACATTTGGTATCAGAGCTTGGGATTCTAGGGTTTCGCTGCTCCAAACAGGTCATCGTGGCATTTTCGCTATAATTTTTTTTCTACGAAGTTTCAAAAGCTGAAATTTGTAGGGTGCGAAGCTGAAATCCTGAGGAAGATTGTCTAAAAATTTCAGAGCTTGGTTCGCAATATTTTCGGAGATATCATCTGTGGAAGTTAGGTTTTTTTTCAAGCTCCTAAACAGGTCATCGTGGAATTTTCGCTATAAAATTTTTTCTACGAAGGTTCAGAATCTGAAATTTGTATGGTGCGAAGCTGAAATCCTGAGGAAATTCGTCAAAAAATTTCAGAGCTTGGTTCGCAATATTTTTGGAGATATGATCTGTGGAAGGTAGTGTTTTTTCAGGCTCCTGAATTGCATCTCAAAGAGGTGATCGTGGGAAAAGTTCAATAACTCTCTCTCTGGGCAGTGGATTTGAGTGCCGTAAAAAGTGGTCACAAGTACACAGACTGTAGTTTCTTTTCTATCAATTTCAGAGACAAAGGATGAAACAGTGACACGTGGCAAGTCCTACAAGTTTTCTCTACTGAACCAGTCCAGAATTAGGTCATTGTGGGAGATTGGACACAAATTTGTCTTGGGGAATCCAAATTAGATCAAACTTGTGGCATTTGAAGGAAGCTTCAGAGGGCTACTACAGGGCTGAATTTTAGATATTTAATATTTTCAATTACAGAGATAATTCAATTTCAATATCGAGCTCCTCAAAGCAAGTAAAAGGTGTGTATTCTTTTTCCGAATTGCATAAGTCTTGTTTGAAGAATCAAGTTGAATTGATTCCAAGGGCATATTTTAGAATAGGTATCAATATTGGATTCTAAAATGGCGCCTAAAAATAACTCAACACCCATTAAGCCTTCAGAAGGCTCTACCATGACTCATGAAGATGAAGAATTGCAACATGATCTATCAAAATTACAAGAGCAAGTGCAACAAATTTCACTCTCGCAAAGAGCAACAAAAAATGAAATGGAAGTTATGAAGAAAGGCGTGGAAGTGAAGATGGACGGTTTGAAGAAAGGCATGGAAGCTAAGATGGATGGCGTGGAAGTGAAGATGGACGGTTTGAAGAAATGCGTGGAAGCTAATATGGATGGCGTGCAAGCTAAGATGGATGGCATGGAGGCTAGCATGGAATCTAAGATGGATGACATGGAAGCTAAGATCGATGAGAAAATGGAAAACATGAAGAATTTTCTAAAAGTAGACATGGAAGGTTTGACAAAGTTTATACAAGAAAGGTTTCCTAATGGTGAAAAGATAGTAGAAGAACCTCATGATGAGAACAAAATAAATGTTAATTGTGATTTCATAAACTCTAATGTTGGCGGGAAGAACCACCATATTCCAAAGATGGATATGAGGAAGTTTTATGGAAAGGATCCTGTAACATGGATACTACAGATGGAGCAATATTTTGATCTCCATAACGTGCAAAACACACAAAAGGTACGCATTGCAACTTTACATTTAGAACAAAATACATTTGTATGGTATCGATGGCTTTGTTCCCGTAAAAAAATGGTCACTTGGTCAATTTTTACGGAGGAAATGATAGCACATTATGAGGATACAAAGAGCAACACCTTCTTTACCCAATTGATAAATCTCAAACAAAAGGGTTTAGTGGGGCAGCACATTGAGGACTTCCAAAACTTGAATATAAGGGTAACTGATCTTACAGAGGAACACAGGATTGATCTCTTCCTAGGCACTTTAAAGGATAACATCCAACATGAAGTTCGCGTTTTGGAACCTGATTCATTGGAGAAGGCATTCAGTTTGGCAAGAAAAGTTGAATGTAAAATTATGGCGACAAGGAAGCCTACCACTCAATTCTATAAAGAAGGAAGTGTTGCTACGCCTAGATTTCCACAACCTACAAGGTTGACACCACAACAATTGGAAGAAAAAAGAGCAAAAGGGCTTTGCTACGGTTGTGATAGCAAATACACTAAAGGTCATAAGTGTGCTGAGAAGAAATTATTTTACATAGATTGTGAAGAAGAAGAAGAAAATGAACAAGAAGAGGATATACACCGGGAACCACCCCTAGAAGAGGAAGAAATGAATCCGACCATATCGTGTAATGCACTGGCAGGAATTACCACTCCTCAAACTCTCAAGATAGAAGGACATATAAAGAAGAAAAGGGTAATAGTGTTTATTGATTCAGGTAGCACCCATAATTTTATTCATTATAAGGTAGCCAAGGAATTAAATTGTTTCCTATACCCAGCACCAGAATGTCAAGTGATGGTTGCGAATGGAGGAACTATAAATTTCTCTGGAAAATGCCATAATATCAAGCTAACCATGGGGGAATATGTATTGACTAGTCCAATGCTTTCCATTCCTATGGGAGGTGCTGATGTTGTACTAGGAGTACAATGGTTACGATCTTTGGGGACGGTAGCTTTTAATTTTCAAGAACTTTTCTTGAAATTTTTTTCAGAAGGAAAGGAAGTTGAATTACGGGGTATTGAAGGGAAGCCGGGAAGGATAATAAGCTCTAATGTCATGACAAAGCTTCTAAAGAAAGAACAACAAGGCGTAATTGCACAATTATGCTCACTAGACGTTCCGACATCAAAATCATCTATTTCGACAGATCTCCAACAAGTCTTGGACAATCATTCCAAGGTGTTTGAAACTCCCAAAAGACTCCCACCTATTCGTGATCATGATCATGCTATTCATTTGATTCCAGGAAGTGTTCCTCCAAACATCAGGCCTTATAGATATCCTTATGTCCAAAAGAGCGAAATTGAACGTATGATTGCAGAAATGTTAGAGGAGGGTATAATTCAACCTAGTCAAAGTTCTTTCTCTGCTCCTGTAGTATTGGTACACAAGAAGGATGGATCATGGCGAATGTGTCCGGATTATAGGGAGCTCAATAAGCTCACCATTAAAGACAAATTTTCCATTCCTATGATTGATGAATTATTGGATGAATTACATGGAGCAATTTATTTTACCAAGTTGGATCTTCGTTCAGGATATCATCAAATTAGAATGAAGACTGAAGATATTCCAAAAACAACATTTCAAACTCATGAGGGTCATTATGAATTTTTGGTCATGCCTTTTGGCCTTACCGATGCACCTTATACATTTCAAGGGTTGATGAATTCCATTTTCAAACCCTTCCTTAGAAAATTTGTGCTAGTATTTTTTGATGATATACTAATCTACAGCAGGTCTTGGAAGGATCATGTTGAACATGTTGACGGGGTGCTCAAACTATTGCAAGAGAAACAATTATATGAAAAAACATCCAAATGTTTCTTTGGAGTACAAAAGGTGGAATATCTGGGTCATATTGTATCTCACGAGGGTGTTAAGGTAGACCCTAACAAAATTAAATCCATTAAGGAATGGAAAGTCCCCACAACCATAAAGTAGTTGCGAGTATTTCTTGAGTTAGCAGGGTATTATCGCAAGTTTATTAAGAATTATGGGAGAATAGCAGCACCTCTAACAACATTATTGAAGAAAGATGCATTTTCATGGACTCCTGAAGCAACTAAGGCCTTTGAACATCTTAAAGAGGCAATGTGCCTAACACCGGTCTTAGCTACGCCAGACTTCACAAAAACTTTTATTGTGGAATGTGATGCCTCAGGAAATGGAATTGGTGCAGTTTTAATGCAGGAAGGAAGACCCATTGCTTTTGAAAGTCGTCCAATCAAAGGAAAATATTTACAAAAACCTATTTATGAGAAGGAAATGTTAGCAATACTGCATGCACTAAAGAAATGGCGAACTTACCTAATGGGAAGACACTTCAAGGTAAAAACTGATCATGATAGTCTTAAACACTTTTTGGAACAAAGACTATCTTCGGAAGAGCAGCAAAAATGGGTCACAAAGATGTTGGGTTATGACTTTGAAATAATCTACAAAAAAGGAAAGCTTAATGTTGTTGCAGATGCACTCTCAAGAAAGAATGAAGAGGTGGAAGCATTGCTTTGTGCCATTTCTGTTATCCAACCAGATTGGATAACCGAAGCAAGAGATGAATGGAAGAAGGACAAAGAAGTATGGACACTCATTCAAAATTTGCAGCAAGATCCTAGTACATCTGATACATTTAGTTGGAAAAATTATTCCTTATGGTACAAGATCACTGATATCTTTGTAATAATTCCCAACTAAAACAAAAGATTCTTTTAGAATTGCACACTTCTCCTTTAGGAGGACACTCAGGATTTTTAAAAACTTACCACGGGGTGAAGAAAGAATTTTTTTGGGATGGCCTTAAATCTGATATTCAAAAGTTTGTGGCGGAATGTTTGGTTTGCCAGCAGAATAAAGTTGAGACAATTAAGACCCCGGGACTTCTACAACCTTTATCCATTCCAAGTCAACGTTGGAGGAGATTTCAATGGATTTTATCATAGGTTTACCTAACTCCTAAGGAAAGAGTGTCATCATGGTGGTAGTTGATGTACTTACCAAGTATGCACACTTTTGTGCATTATCTCATCCATTTAAATCAAGTACGGTTGCTACTACATTTATGGACACAATTCAAAAGCTACATGGAAACCCAAGGGTTATTGTGAGCGATAGAGATCCCATTTTTACTGGAAATTTTTGGATGAAGTTATTTTCTTGTTTGGGTACTCAATTAGCTCATAGCTCATCTTATCATCCTCAATCTGATGGTCAAACAAAGATAGTAAATAAATGTTTGGAAGGATATCTTCGTTGTTTTGTATCTGATAAACAAACACAATGGGTCAAGTGGTTACCTCTTGCCGAATAGTGGTATAACACTTCCTTCCATACTGCAGCAAAAATGACCCCATTTATGGCACTTTATGGATATCATCCACCATCCATCACATCATCTTTAAGGGAAAATTCGAAGTTTCAAGCAGTGGAAGATCACATCGAGCATCAGCAAGAAGTTCTCCAACTCTTAAAGGATAACCTGAATTTGGCACAAAATCGAATGAAACAATAGGTAGATCAACATCGCAGTGAGAGAAGTTTTGATGTAGGAGATTGGGTATTTTTACGGCTACAACCATATAAACAAATGTCCCTCAAGCAAGCTAAGAAGGATAATAAATTATCGCCAAAATACTATGGTCCTTACAAGGTGTTGCAAAAGATTGGTACTATGGCATACAAATTGGAGGTTCCTGCTTCTTTGCGAGTACATCCAGTTTTCCATGTTTCATGCTTAAAGAAGGTTATAGGTGAAAATCTTCCAGTTCAAACAATATTGCCGGAACTTGATGAGGAAGGAAAAATGATATTGGAACCTGAAGCAGTCACGGAAACAAGAACTCGAAAATTATGGAATCGATCAATTTCAGAGTATCTCATCAAGTGGAAGAACTTACCCACTGAAGATTCTACATGGGAGGATGAGAATTTTATACAGAAGCACCCAGAACTACTCAAGCGTTGAGGACAACACTTTTTTGAAGGAGAGGGGCATGTTAGGTCCCTATATTACTAGTATAGTCCCTTATTGTTGTTAGTTTAACCCCCTTATTGTTATTATTGTACCCCTGTAACCCCCATATTTTTATTATTGTGCCCCTAAATTATTATTGTTAGTTCGGCTAGGATTACATTGTGGCCCCACTAGGATTACATTGTAGCCCCATGGACTCCTATATATAGAAAGGAGGTTTTGTAATTTGTATCATCCAAGAATTGTTCATTCATGTAATGTATTGGAGGTTTCCCCCTCGAAGTGGCTTATTTCTAAGGCATTGATATCTTTTTTCTTCTATTTTTGGAGCTGGTTTCACACAACAACTATCCCTTTTTCTCTTGCCTCAGGTCACCTTATCCCTCCATCAGACCCTGCCTTTCCTTAAGCCCCTTCCGGCTTAACCCTCAGCCCTTTCTCCGTCATGTGGCCAAGCCCCGCAACTGGGCACTTGAATCTTATCCCTTAGCCTCTTTTCCCTTAGCCCCGCTTCTTCTTTCTCCCATAGAACCTTTCCCCTACCTTATCCTAACCCCCTTCTCTCTTGTTGTTATTTATACCCAGAACGACGGATCTCCACCATCGATCTCGGAGATTCGACCATGCACATTCACTTCCACCATCCCTTTTCTCCCTTAGCCGCATTCCTTTATTTTATTTTCTCCCCGCCTTATCACTCCCACGAACCCTTACCCATTGCGTTATCCATCGGATCACGCATTATATCCTTCCACTTTATCCTTTCACCCCTATAATAAAATTTCTGTCGTCGGTCTATAAAATCCAACGACTCTCCTTTGACCCGACATCCCAACCCTATCGGGGGCTACCACCCACTACGCAAAGCATCCACCAATATCTGGCTGCCACCTAGCTCGCACTAAGACCCTCGCCCATTCACCTTTCCCATCGTGCTCTTTCCCCCACCGTTGGATCTACCCTACCTCATCCAACGATCAGTATCGTGTTTCGTGTAAATCTGTCGTCCGGGGTTTAACCACCCAAACTCACATGAAAGCACTAGTTTTTTGGGGGACGTGTGTCACGCAATGATTGAATCGTCTTCGTTTTACAATAAACTGCTTACCACTGTTTATGAATGTGAAAACCATTCACGGTTTTCACAAAACCACCAAGCCATTTTTCGTGCATATATTCAAATTCAACCCGGTTTTCACAGATTTTCGAATCTCCGCCGTGAAATCTCCTCTTCCACCAGCATTTCACCTCCTCTGCGCTGCTCCTTTTTCCCGCCGCTAGCCTCTGTTAGCAATTGAACTAAATTTCAAGGTTTCATAACATTTGATGTTTTGTTTGCAGGGTTTTAATGTCGGCCAGGGTATTAAAGGGTCCTCCACAGCCGAATCAGTGGGAGAAACCTCCCAGGATGATGACCCTTGGGGTTTAAAAAATTAAAGGGGATTTTCTATGGTTTTATCTGTTTTACCACGGCCCATTAACGCTGGTAAAGCAAATAAAAACCCTCCCGAGCACTAAAAGCCACCTGTACACAACAAAGAAGAAAAGGCAGTAAATATTAAGAAATGAAGGGTTAAAGGCTTAAACTAAGCACAGTATGGATAAAGCGCATTGATTAAAGAAAGAAATAAAGGCTGAAGACCAAAGAAAGATGTTTAAAAGTTAAAACAATCAACAGATAAAATTTAAAGCTCAAAGATGATTATAAAGGCCCTAAAACAAAATCAAAGGCCTAATTGAAGTTCAAAGTTCCAAATCAGCACAAATCAATGAAGAGAGCCTCCAAATTCCACATTAGTAAGGAAATTACAGCCAAAAATGCCACCTATAGACTTATTTCCTCAAAATAATACACAGTTAATGCACAGTCAGAGATATTTGCTAAAGACAGCTCAGAAGTTATTGCCAGCCTACCAAAAGCCTCAAAGGTCAACAAAAGTAACTGAAGTTGATAAAATTTAATGTAAAATTAATTAAAACGGAGTTAAAACATCTGATATCTTCTCCCTTAGGCCTTCCAAAGGCCGAGAAGCATTTACTCTGTATTAATTGAACAATTAAACCTTCCTTTCACTCCACCTCCTCAATTCATCTATAAATACCATATGAGGAGCCTAGTATTGTTGTTCGTTGCATACTTGTTGAATGTAAATATTTTTTGAGGCTACTGAAGCTCTGTTTTGTAATTGAAGAAATATAGGTTGAGATGAGAGATTTGAAACTGTAAAAGACCCACTGGACTTGAAGATTGTAACTGGTTTGAACATCAAATACAAAAGTTGATTTATGGGATCCTGGTCTATGTCAATGGTGATGTTTTTCTTACTGTAATTGTTATTTTTCTTATGTTTTCCATACTGTCCACTTTCTCTGATAAAGAATAGAAAATATAGATTAGGATTTACTACAAAGTACCCTAAGTCTCACTGATAATCTTTATCTTTATGTTTTCTGCTAATTGTGTGTTTGAGGACAATTCAATAGAGTGTAATCAATCAAGGAATGTTGGTGAGCCCATGTCTTGCTGAGTAAAACTTGAGATTATGTTCTTGAATGTTCTTGAAAAGTCTGCTAAGTAAAGTTGAACTAGGGAAGTCTATGGTTAGCCCTGTCCTCTAGTTTATCTCCAACAGTTGCTTTGAAAAGTTCCCTTAAGAGTATGTCAAAAGCAGGCTAGGTTAAAAGTCCTTACTTGATCTTAGACTACTTTTTATGTTTATCTTGAATGTTTTCCTTAAGAATATGCTGAAAGAAGACTAGGTTAAAAATCCTTATTTGATCTTAAGCTATTCTTTGTTTTCCTTAAGAATATGTTGAAAGCAGGCTAGATTCAAAGTTCTTACTTGATCTTAGGCTATTCTTTGTTTCATCTTAAGTGTTTCCTTTGAGAATATGCTAAAAGCAGACTAGGTTAAAAGTCCTTATTTGATCTTAATATATTCTTTGTTTTCTTTTGAGTATGTTGAAAGAAGGTGAGGTTAAAATTCCTTACTTGATCTTAAGCTACCCTTTGTTTTATTATATGTTTGCTTCTTTCACCATTTTTTAATGTTCCACACCATAAATCAACTTAAAGAGATCTTTTGACATAGATGACTTGCCCCATAGACCACACTTGAAATTTTTTGTGAAATTAAATCCTTTTATAACTCCATAGCCCAATGGATTGATATTGTTTCTTACCTATCTTATCAGCTAAAACATTTTCCACCTACTTACACCTTTACCCCTCAGAAGACTTCCTTCATTTTAATGATATCCATCCCAACCAAAACAAAAAAAACCCTTGTACTTTATAACTAGCCTAAAATCATATCATAAGCCTTAAATATTATATCTTTGAAAACACGTATATAGAGAGATCCCTCTCTGAATCTAGGAGGGCTAGATCTTAAGATTCCAAAGTGGTTTTGATGTAAACTCTGCAGCTTTTGTTCTTTCCAATCTTGCAAACTACAGAGACCCTAACATACCCATCAAGTAGTGTTTCCACTTCTTAATGATTTGTACCAACACATACAACTCTTTTTCATATGTAGGATAATTAGTTGCAACACCATTGAATGTTTTATAATGAAAATTGATAGGCTTACCATGCTGCAAAAGTACTGCGCCCATGGCATAATCACTAGCATTTGTTTGTATCTCGAATGGTTGTCTCAAATTTGGTAATGCAAGGACCAAAGCTGAACTAATATTGTCTTTTAAAGCTTCAAAAGCTTGTTGTTGTTTGCCTCCCCATTGGAAGCCTTTCTTCACACTTGTCACTACATGCATAGGAGCTACTATGGTAGAAAAGTTAGCAATAAAATTTCTCCAATACTGAGTTGCGCCTAAGAAACTTCTTACCTTGGTTACTATTTTGGGAGTGGGCCAATTCACAATGCCTTGCACTTTAGAAGGATCAATTCTCAACTCGCCTCCTCCTTCAATGTGTCCCAAATAAACCAGAGAAGTCTTTCCAAATTCACACTTTGACATCTTAAGAAATAATTGCTCTTTCCTCAAAACATCAAGCACTCTTTTCACATGCAAGACATATTCTTCTCTTGTTTTGCTAAAAATTAGTATATCATCTAAATAAAAAATCACAAAGTCATCAAGAAATGGACGCAAAATATTATCCATAACACGCATTAAATTCATTATTGAATTACACAAACCAAATGGCATAACCAACCACTAAAAGAGTCCTTGTTTGGTTTTGAATGCAGTCTTCCATATATCACTTTTTGCAATTCTACTTGATGACATCCACTTCATAAATCTAACTTAGTGAAAAACTTTTCTTATTTCAACTGATCAAGCAAATCATCTATCCTTGGTAGTGGGTATCAATTTTTTACCTTTATCTTGTTCAAAGCTCTGAAGTCTACACACATGTGCCAAGTCCCATCTTTCTTCGGAATCAAGACTATGGTTGAACCGCATGGCGAAGTTCTTGGCCTTATGAGTCCCTTGTCCAACATGTCCTTGATTTTCCTCTTTATTTCAGCATTCTCCATTATCTACATGTGATACATGCCGATGTTTGGAAGAGGAAAATATTTTTGCAACTGAATCTCATGTTGAATATCTCTTTTTGGAGGCAATCCTATTGGCTCTTGAAACATCTCATGATGTGCATCAACTACATCATATAAATATGACTTCAACTTAGGATCACAATCTTCAAATGATTCATGATTAACATCATCTTTAGGCTTAATCATTAGAAGAACAAAATTCTTACTTGAATTCACCAGCCTCTTTACCTGTCCAGCATTTACCATTGCAATATTTGTCTTCTTGAGATGTTCTCTAACAATGTACGCCTTGCCATATTTGAATAAATTGTATTTGTTCTCATGGCGATGGAATATTTCTTTAATTTCATACAATTAAGGACTGCCCAACACAATACCTATAATATCAAGCGAAACCACATCTAATTCAACTGTGTCAACAAAATGTGCAGTTATTGCAAAGTGCAATATGCACTTCTTTGAAACCTATAAATTTCCATCATTACAAATCCACCCAAGTGGATATGGTTTTGGATTTGGAATGGTCTCAAGATTAAGTTTCTTGACCAATTATTCAAAGATTAATTTTGCTTGTGACCCACTGTCAAATAGTCTGTCAATCTTGGTATGTTTGGATATGACCCTCACATGAAACAGTTCAATTCTCTCTTCTTCATTTGGAGCTTGTATGTGACAATTTGATGTACTAGTACTGGGTTTTGTTTCAATTTCTTTCCCCTTCATATTCTTCAATCCCATGGCTGTAATTTTTTATTCATCACCTGAATCCTCTCCTAAGTCATGTTGAGTTGTAGCTACAGTTTTCTACTTCCCTTTGTTATTGTTATACTTGGGTCTCTTTTCAAGATGTAATTTCCAACAATTTTTCTCTTCATGACCTTCTCTTGAACAATGTTTACAAACCATTTTTTCTCCCTCTTTCTTGACAGATGCATTATTTTTTCCCTTACCTTTTGAGGTCTTCTCTTTGTTTTTCCCCTTAAAATGTTTCCTCCTACCCTCATCAGTAATGTTTTTCTCTCTCGCTTCTAGATGTGTGGCCTGAACACAAACTTCGTCTAAGCTTGTAGATTTAAACATGAGAATAGTATGTTTTAGGTAGCTATATAAGCCTCCTATGTACTTGAGAAAAGTATCTTGGCTCTACAAATCTACCCCTAATAAGAGAGCTCTTCTCCTAAATTCTTGGGTGTATTCTTGCACATTATTTCCTTTCAATTGTCTAAAATTTTGCCAGTTCATTATGGCTTTCTGCATGTGAGCTAATGGATAAAACTGTTGTTTTATTGCAGTAATGAAATCAATCCATGATAAGAATATTACCATGCTTCTTGATCTCCTCCTTTGTCTTGGCTTCCCACCAAACAAGTGTTGCACCTTCCATTCTCAATGAAGCTAGTTGGATTTATGTATCATCATCATGAAGGTTCTGAATTACCAAATAGACATCCAATTGCCTAATCCAATTATCAAGCTTTTCTACATTGACTTCACCATTAAACATTGGCAATTCAAACTTAACATCAAGTGTTAGAAAAGGACTTTTACCAGTGTTCTTTGAAATGTATGGCTGATGTACTGAAGATGAAGTAGAGGATGATGAGGATGAAGATGAGGGTTATGATGGTGACTTTCTACTGTCTCCATTTCCTCCATTTCCCTTCTTTGATTTATCTTCATCTTTTTGACCTCCTGATGATCCCTAACCTTCCTTGTGAAGTTTGGATCCTTCTCCTTCTAGTCTCTCATTCCTTTCTTGATAAAGGACTCTCACAATCTCAGTCATGTCAAGGAATGCTTTCCTGAACACCCTTTCTTCTTCTTTGGGATCCACTTCTTCATGGATTTCTTCTTCCTCTGGAGGCATGCTTAATGCTTTTTCTGCTTCTTTTGGAGGTGAACTAGGTGGTGGAGAATGTGGAAATCTTGCACTCCTTTGTTGTGGCTCACTTTGAGAACCTCTTTCTTCCACTAATTTGCATTCTCCTCTCTTAAGCTTGAGCCTAGTAAGCATGTGAAAACTTGCAAACAGTTAAAAAAATATTTGCACACAACAACACCAAAGATTAAACCTAATCTGAAATGAGTGTATTAGTTTGTTGTGCTAAGTGTCCTTTCAGTAATAAAAACATGTACAATTTGTCTCCATTTGTTTTCTTAAGGAAAGATTATTTTAACCATGAAACATAGATGAATTTGTGAGTTTAAAGTATGAAATAAGCCTAAATAACAATGTACAATAGTGTATAATAGAGCAATAACATCACACATAAGTTTTACAAAGCAAGCATGATGAAGCAGTTCACCCCTCCAGGGCTACATCTGTTGGTCCAGCTCCCAATGGCATGTCCCTCTTTGTCATTATGCTCAAAATTGTAAATACATGTGTTTACAAGCCTCTAATGGTTGTTTTCTCTGCACCAGTGACTCCAGAATGCTCCAATTAGTCTAGATAGACTCTTTTTTTCCCCAAATTGGTCGAAAATTGACCTCCCAAATATTTTTCCCAATAACAGCTAGAATTGCTCCACTAAATGTGGAGAAGTGTAGTTAACTGCAGTTAATTTAGTGACAAACCCAAAATTTAGGGGTGGCACTAATATTCTGCCAGTGCTAACCACTTGCATTCAATTCTGGTGGTTAGGGGCGGGGTGGTCACAAGACGACCCCCCACCTTAAACCCCGCGGTTATGGACTATATTTAAATCACCGCAAGAATGAGTGGAACCATAACACAAAGTTCTGACACCGTCGCATCATATGTCATCTAACTGCACATGTGGCAGCGCTTTCCTCCGGTGATTGTGGTAACAAACCATCACATTAAACATTTATTAAATTGCACCTTGGGAACATGTTTAAAGTCATTGCGGTTATGGTTTGGATAGCCGCCAATTGAATGTTTGATGTCACGGTTTAAATTTCATATGTGACCACATACAATGGGGCCGCCAACGGGTTAGGACCGCTAGTGGTCCCCCACCCCCCCAAAAAAAATTATGAAAAAAATACAATATAAAATGTGATGGCGCGCTATACAGGTAAGCTTCACCCGGTAGCAGAGTTGGTCGAGACCTATGTAGGTGTGCATGGAGGTCACGGGGTCGAACCCCTCGGACTCCACCAAAATTTTGGCCAATGATCCTGGGGACACGTGGTAGCCTCTGGGCTTGCCACCTGTCACCCATCCAACGGTGCACATAAACTTCATACTAACCAAAGCTTCGGCCCTGAATGTGCCACATGGTGAAATCTGATTGGATTTGAGAAAAAGGAATATTCCCAGTATATGCCACCCATGCTAACTATACCTTCATGCTGACTGGGCATCCCAGTCACTCTTGTCACAAAAATTTGGTTATTTAGGAAAACGATCAGAATGTGATATCTTCCTCATACGACATTAGTTTTTTGAACCGTTCATGGCACTGGAATCGCAACGATGAGACCTATCTGGTCACTCAGGTTTGGTACAGTTTTGAGAACTTTCAATTTTGAGCAAAAGAAAAGGGGTGAAACCAATTAGAGATGAGAACTATAAACTTATTAATACAAAAATGGAAACCAAAATATTGTGGAGATTATGTAACCTCATTAATGGAATTATTCTTGGTGGAAATGGGTCATCATCAAAAATTATTTTAGAAATAAAGAAATATTTAATATAATATTTAAAAAAAAAAAAAAATCGCTAATGTTTCTCAAGTTGTAGAACTCTAAGACTATTATTCCCTCTAATTAAGGATAATTCCCCCCGGTCCTCAATACAATTAGAAAATGTTAAAATTTGATCAAACCAAATCATGGGGAACCTATCTTTATGTCCAAAAAGAGAGATATTTCCCCTTAAAAAGTGGATCTCTCAAAATAATTTTCACTCATGAAAATATCTCAATTTGTAAATAAGGTGAACTCTCCCTTCGGAATAGATGGACTCCACCTAGTCTATGCCATTGCCTTCTTAGAGAAATGAACCATGTTAAAACATGTGCTAGAAGGTGTTGTTTCCATTCTTCTTAGCAAGGAAGTTTCACCAAATGGGGAAAACTATGTGAATGAGATATATTAGCATCTCCAAAACCAACTTTCTTGTCCCACTTTCTCTTATTTCAAATGGAGTAAAAATATGGATTAATAATTATGTTATGAAAATCAATTTATTTATTTTTAACTAAGGTGAAAATGAAGCTCCTAATAGTTAAAAATCTTATCCAAAAATGGCAGTATTCACTCATATTATTGTGCTCTTGAAGAAAAATCAATTGAATCCTCCTACGAAATATTTTTGGAGTGTACACTTACAAAGGAAGTGTGTAATAATCTTGAAAAATCTTCATATATAAGAGAGTGTTTATACATTCCTCCAACCATATTTGAGCTACATATTCATGATATGACTTGGTGAATATCCAAGTAATTTTAAAAATAAACTTATGCTTAAATTCATCAAAATTTGTATTACTAGATGGGTGCATTGGAAGCTATTATTGGCTATGAGAGCATAATATTCAACATCAATTTACCCAAAATAAAAATTCAAGTGATCAATTATAAAGTCCATAATAGACACTATGGAAACAAAATATTGAAGGAAAAAAAAAACATTGAAGGTTTAGCTTTAGGATGGAAATATAACTATTCCCATGAGATCCTATAGAATGGGCCTCAATTGAAGATCGAGTTGCATCTACAAAATATTTGGAGGATAAATCCTACATCCTCAACCATCCCATGAATGAATATGGATCTTGGATTAAATCCCAAAATTAATTTATCCTCTTATTTTATGGTAGTTAAGGGACGACCTAGCCCAAGAGTAGGATGAGTAATTAATTATAAATGGTAATGTGATAAGTAAACTACTCTGGATATTCCATTGCATAGTTAATCACAACATATCTGTGAAAATAAATCAAAATATATACTATGAAGGTTTATTTTATTTTATATTTATTGTTGTCTTATTTATGCATGCAATAGGTAATATGTGGAAAATAGAGAAAAGGTAAATATTGTTGAAATATGTAACTAGTTTCGGTATTCATATTGACATATTTAATCATGAATTTATGTATTTGATGTAATGAGAAAAATAAATTTATTATTTTTGTTCTTGAGGCATCGGTTTCGTGCTCAAGGAAAAAAAAATTTAGGTCAAACTCCTAGTGTGAGCTCCTAGGGCTTGTCATTGAGTCTAAAAGTCATTAATTCATTGTCATGTATGAAAGACCCATTTGGGGCAAGTTATATATTTTAAAAAGAATTTATTTCAATCAAAATGGAGTCAAAGGATCCTCCACGACCTTGTCAATTTACAATGAACAAGTCATCTTAGAGACAGTTTAAGTCAGCCTAACAGCAAGTTAGGATATTCCAACACATAGGAAATAGTTAAGTATAACTTGGTCTAGCATAGAGTTAGGTAAAGTGTGTTTCTTTACTATGTACATTTGTAACTTATAATCCGACGATCATGATATGTTGTGATCCGACGGTTCACTCTTTCCTCTGTATTATTGACACTTGATCCGTGGCTTGACACCTGATTGGTCCATGATCTCTATTTAAAGAGAATGGAGGGTCATTTGTCCGGTAACCGTTTATGATAGAAGCTTATGTAATTTACTTCTTTATATTAATAAATTTCCTGAAGTGGTTGCATTGGCTCAGGATGTGGAATTTTTCCCTCTTTGAGGGTTTTAACCACGTCAAATATTGGTGTACGGATTTGTGATCTCTTTGTGAGTGGTGACCTTTGGTGTTTGATCTAAGGAACTTACCTTGTAAATTCCTACATGGTTTCAAAGCGTAGGTCAAGAGTTCAATACAACCCCGCCTCACGTTGGGAGGAGTTTGTTGGACATTGGATAAACCAACGCTCCCCATGTGTTTCACGACATGGACTAACTGCCTCTCGTGGATTCTTATCTTTGGCGATGCGATCGTTGACTAACACCTACGGTTTTGGGTCTAACAGCAATTGTGATTCCAAACAAGTGGTGTCACCGACACTTGATCCGTGGATTAAGTATCCACTTTTGCTGTAATATTCCCAAATGGGAAAACTCAGCAATACTTGCTAGAATAAATCAATTTTCAGAAGTATGTGCATTGAAATGAATTTGTAGCTCATGGATCCCTTAAATCTGGATATCTAGCATCTAAATCCAAGAGGAGAGCAAAACAAATCAAACTAGGTGAGGTAAACAGACCTCCCACAACTAGTTTTTCTGAGCAACAGTAGAAGACCAATAACGAGGCTCAACATTCATGTATACAGCAATAAATCAGATCCATAATTAAGCTCGTACAATGTACAATAGGATACAGAAGACAAGAATAGAAGAAATTCCTCAAAAAGAGGGGCTGCAACACATGTATTGACTGAAAAATGGCTTGACAGCGTTATTTTAAAGAGCTGCAGCAGCTGTATATTACACTCCAGATCTAGAGCAGATCTGTGTACAAAATATTAGATCTATATCAGATCTGTACACTAGAAGAGCTCCTTTACAAATTCCCCTTAGGGTTTTGATCAAAACATGAAACACAAAGAGTAGATCTGAGATCTGAAGTTGCAGATCTGCAGTAATATTCATAAATTTCTGAAGATGAATACAATAGAAGCAGATCAAATCTAAACAGAACATGGATCAGAATTATAATCCATGGATCACCATAGTGAAGGGCAGAACTTCAACACCAAAGATCTCTCCTCCAAATGTGTGTCAAAACACCCTGCAACTATACACTTGCAAATAACACAGTCCTGGAAGGTAAACTGCGTTGTAGGCTCTAGCACTGGTTTGGCTTGATGGCAAGATCTAAAAATTCAGCCCCAAAGATCTAATACTCTCTTATCAAGGGGATAGATGGCTTTCCCACTGAAAAGAGGCACTAGATTGGCCTAGATCTGAGTAGATATAGCCTCCACTTGCTGCAACTTACAAGGACAACCAAACCCTCAACAGGATTTGCATTGTAGTTGGAAGATGAGCTTGGAAAAATGCCTGATAGTGGACAAGATCAGCAAGACTCCTCCAAGAGCTACTCAATGTAAGAGGTGGGATTCCCGAACAGGAACACCCTAGTACTAGACAGCACTATTCTCAGCTAAATAGCAAGAGAATGATATATGTCTAAAAAGACAATATATTCAGAAATATAACATAATCAAAAACCTTCTTTTGTTGTCCTCCTCTTCCTTTTATAAGATGAAAGTCTTGCCAAACCCTAAACCATCTCAATGATTAAGCTCCTTTCACATGTGGAGCCTCCAACTAAAACTGCGTTGTGCATCTAGGAGATTCACTGTATCTAGACAGCGTTGTTGATTTGGTCCTGGTTGACTTGATCAAATGATCCAGCCTCTTTCACACCTAAGTTTTCTTATGTAAATAGCCCAGATTTAACTTTGTTCACATGTGGCATTGATTTATTTTGCTAATTTGGAGTTTTATTGATCCTCCTTTACAATTTTATTCATGAAACATAAAAATGAAACAAAATTTGTATATTCCCATTAGCTTGGGCTAATTGGGAATATTATAGTCCTCCCATCCAAAATTTTGCTTGTTCTCAAGCAACTAATAGGGTGAGTGCTGCAACACTTCTCCTCCTCCATTGGTGACACCATCAAGGATCAAGCTTTCTTCACAAGCTAAGTGTTCACCAATCCAAACCACCATGAATTGTTCCTCCAAACTCATCATGAGATTTACATAATCCATCCCACAAGGAGTCAAGAACTCAATGGAAACAAACATGGCTGAACCAATACTCTCTCTAAAACATGTAGCATAAGGTACATAGAGAGTTTCAATCCCATGTGGTACATACAAACTTCCCATCCTCCCTCCATACAATCCCATAAAAAGTACAACTATATCATCAAGGTATGGAAGCAAAATTACATATACACAAATAGAAATTGGAGCATGAGGAGGTGGGTCATAGTCCCACATATGATACCAGCGCAGTGCATCTCCTGCCTGCATCATATCAAGGTATGGTAAGTGGTTTCCCCACCACTTTCTTGCTGCACATGTCATCTCATCATGGCTGAAAATGTGAGATATGTTTGGTGCCTTTGGGAAGCACCCATCATGAAAGAAAATCTCCCTTTGCACAACAAGGGAGTGGCCAAATTCAGAAATTTCAGTGGCCCAATGTTTGCCATGAGATTTACCTGATACATCACTCCTCCTTGGATTCATGGCCTACATAAACATGGCAAAAGAATATGTCAAATCAGAAAATGAAACTTGCTTTACATGATCAGATTTTTCACCAACAATGTCTCTCATACATATGGAGTTGTGCATAGATTTTTCTCCTCTTTCAAAAGAAGGAAGAGATGGCTGAAATGACTCTTGTATAGAGTCCTTTGGCTGCCCCAACTCCACATATCTCATGCATTCTTGAAAATTCTGATGTAGCTCTCCTCCAAAGCCTTCCCATTCAAAGTATCTCATGATAATGTTGTAGATCTTCATAGAATAGGTAGGGCTGAAACAAAACTCTTTGTAGGCCCTTTGTAGCATCCTCTCCTTGAGCTTGGAGGCTCTAGGAGGCTCTAGCATCATACAAGTGTGAATATATTTGGACTAATCCACCAACAACTGGGATTTCCAATACAGATCTACACTCCCCAATAGTGACAGCGTTGATGATACATCAATAGGAATGTCTGCCATGTTGTTGATCTTCTCTTTGACATCTCCTATGACAAAGGTGCATGTATGAAGGACATACCTTCCCTTATTCTCCTCCAATGGCACAGAATCAGGAATGAAGGTGGGTGATGATGATGAGAGAAGAAAATCTCCCTCTTTATTGTGCTTGCCCAAACCTTCCAGCACTGTAGCTGAGTCTTCTAATGCTCCCATCCCTCCTGGATCTGATTCTGGAGAAGCAAGAAGTGAGAGATCTCTCACCAAAATTGAATCAGGTGGCCTCCCAAGTGGTTTTCCACTAGATAAGAGTGTCCCTTGCAGAAATCTCATGAACATAATAGATGGGACAGTGAGGTCCTTGCTTCCACTGCACAAATCCATCTCTGTTTTTTGTGTGGAAGTGTTGTGTGAGGGGTAAGTATGCATGAATTTTATCATTTGAGGTGCACAACTCTTCTTGTCCACCCATTCCATTTGCAAAGCCTCCCAATCAGTGGTGACTTTCCCTAATGTAATCAACCATTGAACACCCAAAATGACATTGGTGTCTGGTATGTCAACTACAAAGAAGTGATCCACTAAACTGTAGGATCCCATGGTGACTGAAAGTGATGGTACATAATGCATGTATTGCATTTTTCTATCTCCTGGGACCAAAACAAAGAATCCCTCAAAAGTATCAGTGGGCATTGCCCTCCTTTGCACAAGATGGGCATCAATGAAATTGTGGGTAGCCCCACTGTTAATCAATACAGAAACCCTCTGATTCATGATTGAACCTTGAACTCTTAAGGTCAAGTACTTAGGTACTCCTCTCAAAGATGCAAGAGTTCCTCCAATAGGAGCAAATGCTCCATTCCTATCTCCTAATGGTGTTGGATCTCCTTCAACATTGTCAGCGTTGTGCCCCCTTCTTGGTTCATCATCTTCATCTTCTTCAAGATCTGAGAAGACCTCTATATAATGCGCTTTACCAGCAGCACATCTATGTCTAGGTACCCATGGTTCTTGGCAAGTAAAGCATAGCTTCTTCTTCCTTATATCTCTCTGGAATTCATCATCAAGAGGCTTCTTGTATGAGCTCTCCTTTGAAGGAGCAACTTTCTCTTCCTTTCCTTTAGAAGGAAAAGAGGGCTTGTTCTGAAAGTTTGCCTTTGCTTTTGGCAAGGCATCTTGAAGGTCTCTAGCCCTCTTAATGGCATCATCCAAGGTAGTGGGCTTGGTAGTGGGCTACAATCTTGATAGCTTCCATCGCAGGGACTTTGTTCAACTGAAAGTAGATATCCAGTTTTTCTACCCATGATTTGGCAGAACAAGTGGATGACCCATCAAAATTGGGTAAGAAGAATCTTCCCATAGAGTCATGCTGATCATGATTCTGAGTGAATCCACCATCTCTATGTTGATGCCTTGGTCTTCTTCTTTTGTCCTTGAGGTGACAAAATTCTTGAAAACTCAATTGATCCTTGAATCCCTGATTCTGAGACTCATATTCTTCAAAGTAGTCTTCAAGGGATGCTTGCTCTTGAGGCCCTTCATTTTCCACAGCCAAAAAAGTAGGCATGGTAGAGCATTTTGGAACTTGTGGCTGGTTCATTGGTTGATCATTCCAGTGATGAGACATGCCAAAGCTTTCTCCAAGATGAAATCTCTTAGGAGATTCCTTGACTCTATCCATTCTCATCTCTTTGATCTCTCTAGCAAGATATTGCATGGCTTTCAAAAGAGTTTTTGCAAACTCCTTTCCATCTTCATCACTTCCAAATTCAGGGGCTTTTCCCTTGTCTTTATCATCATTGGTGCAATCAAATTTCTTCTATCTTCTTTTCAGATACCTCTTCTCTCTGTCAGTGAGAGGCTCATCTTCTTCTAAAGACATATTGGCTCTTTAAGAAAGAAAATCACAGGTTGTGCCAAGATGATTGCTCTGATACCACTGTAATATCCCCAAAGGGAAGATTCAGCAATACCTGCTAGAATAACGCATTTTTCAGAAGTATGTGCATTGAAATGAATTTGCAGCTCATGGATCCCTTAGATCGGGAGATCTAGCATCTAAATCCAAGAGGAGAGTAAAAACAAATAAAACTAGGTGAGGTGAACAAACCTCCCACACCTAGTATGGCTGGAAAACACCCAAGAATGGGGTTGTAGCTATATGCAACAATACTGTAGGAAAATAACTTAGTTTTTCTGAGAAACAATAGGATACCAATATGAAGGCTCAAAATTCATATATACAACAATAAATCAGATCCATAATGAGGCCCATATAATGTACAATAGGATACATAAGACAAGAATAGAAGAAATTCCTCAAAAAGAGGGGCTACAACACATGTATTGACTGAAAAATCGCTTGACAGTGTTATTTTAAAGAGCTGCAGTCGATGTATATTACACTCCAGATCTAGAGCAGATTTGTGTACAAAATATTAGATCTATATCAGATTTTTACACTAGAAAAGCTCCTTTACAAATTCCCCTTGGGGTTTTGAGCAAAACATGAAACACAAAGAGTAGATCTGAGATCTCAAGTTGCATATCTGCAGTAATATTCAGAAATTCTGAAGAAAATACAATGGTATTTAGATCAGATCTGAATATGACATGGATTATATCTTTAATCCATGGATCACCATATTGAAGGGAAGAAACCCAACACCAGAGATCTCTCCTCCAAATGTGTGTCAAAACACTTGCAACTGTACACTTGCAAATAACACAATCCTGGAAGGTAAACTGCGTTGTAGGCTCTAGCACTGGTTTGCTTGATGCCAAGATCTGAAAATTAAGCTCCAAAGATCTAATACTCTCTTATCAAGGGGATATATGGCTTTCCCATTGAAAAGAGGCACTAGATTGGCGTAGATCTAAGTAGATCTAGCCTCCACTTGCTACAACTTACAAGGACAACCAAACCCTCGACAGGATCTACATTGTAGTTGGAAGATGAGCTTGGCCAAATGCCTAATAGTGGACAATATCAACAAGACTCCTACAAGAGCTACTCAATGGAAGAGGTGGGATTCCCAATTAGGAACACCCTATTGCTAAACAGCACTATTCTCAACTAAACAACAAGAGAATGATATATGTCTAAACAGACAATATATTTATAAATATGCTCAATCAACAACCTTCTTATACTATCCTCCTCTTCCTTTTATAAGATGAAAGTCCTGCCAAACCCTAAACCATCTCAATGATTTAGCTCCTTTCACATGTGGAGCCTCCAACTAAAACTGCGTTGTACATCTAGGAGATTCATTGCATCTAGACAGCGCTCTTGATTTGGTCCTAGTTGACTTGGTCAATTGATCTAGCCTCTTTCACACCTAAGTGTGCTTATGTAAATAGCCCAGATTTAACTTTGTTCACATGTGGCATTGATTTATTTTGCTGAATTGGAGTTTTATTGATCCTCCTTTACAATTTTATTCATGAAACAGAAAATTGAAACAAAATTGTGTATTCCCATTAGCTTGGGCTAATTGGTAATATTACATTTCACTTGAGCATGGAATTCAATTGCAACATACTGTTCCATAAAATCCACAACAAAATGGTGTAGCTGAAAGGAAGAATCGCACCCTAAAATAAATAGCTAATTGTATCCTTCAATCTAAAGGACTCAGTCTTAATTTTTGGGCATAAGCAATTAACTGTGAAAATTACATTTTGAATCTCACTCCTACTAAGGTTTTAAGGAATATAACTCCAAAAGAAGCCTGGAGCTCAACAAAACCAGATGTAAGTCACTTTCGTGTTTTTGGAAGTGAAGCTTGGGCCCATATTCAAGATGCAAAACATAAAGCCTTAGAACCTAAGAGTGAAAAATGTGTTTTTTTTGGATATTCTGAAGATGTCAAAGGATATAGACTTCTTCAACCAAAATCCAAAAATGTAATCATTAGAAGAGATGTAAAATTTGATGAAAATATATCAGCCTGCGAACCTAGCTCGGAGGGTGTGCAACCTTTGGCCTACGAGCTTGATTCGGCATATGTGCCACCTCTCTCCATCTCTTCTATTTTTGACAGCATTCCTTCTAGATTGAATGATGAAAACGAGGATGAAAATCCTCTTCCACCTCCTCAAGATATTCCTTTAGCTCCACAGCTTCCAAGATGGGTCTGCTCTACTCGGGATGCAACAGGTTCTCTGCAGGTGACCCTGTAGATCAACGTTGTACATGTTCTTAGTTCGAAAGAGCCTCTTCCTTATTGGCTCAAGTTCTAGAAAACCATGATTGAGACACCTTTGAATAAGATTCAGGTCATCCATATTGGGATGAAGCTATGAATGAAGAACATCGTTCCTTATTGGAAAATGATACTTGGGATCTTGTTCCTCTTCCAAAGGGAAGAAAACTTGTTAGATGCAAATGGGTTTACAAAACAAAGTTTGGACCAAATGGAAAAGTGGATAAACATAAAGCTCGTCTTGTTGCTAAAGGATTTTCACAAGTTGAAGGCATTGACTATACTGAAACCTTCTCCCCTGTTGCCAAAATGAATTCTATCTACCTTGTTCTTTCCCTTGCTGCCTCCTTTAAATGGGAAGTCCATCAGATGGATGTTAAATCCACCTTCTTACATGGAGATTTGCATGAAGAAATCTACATGGAACAACCCCTGGCTTAGGAAGTCTCTCTATGGTCTCAAACAAGCTCCTCAGGCCTGGTATGCCAAAATGGATAGCTTTCTCTTGGATAAAGTCTTTTCTAGGTGTCATTCTGACAACACTGTCTACACCAAGAAAGTGGGTAAGTCCTTCATCATCCTTGTTCTTTATGTTGATGATCTTATCCTTACTGGTAGTGATCCCAACCATATAAACCATGTGAAGTCTAGCCTCAAAAAGAAGTTTGAAATGACATACTTAGGACACTTGCATTATTTCCTTAGTCTTCAAGTCTTGCAATTCGAAGAAGGTATTTCCCTCTCTCAGTCCAAGTATGCCTGTGATCTTCTACACCACTTTCACATGGAAGACTGTAAGCCAACCCCTTCTCCCTTTCAGTCTGGAGTCAAGCTTTCAGTCACTTGTTCTACCCTGAAGTTGATGCTACCTTATACCGTCAACTTCTTGGTAAACTTTTGTATCTAACCCATACCCATCCTGACCTTTCCTTTGTCGTTGGTCTTATTGCTCAATTTATGCACCAACCTCATGAAAGTCACTAGAAAGCAGCTAAAAGAATACTTCGATATATTCGAGGTACAATTTAGTTCGGGATTCATTACATTGTAGGGGCATCTCCATTGTTGATTGGTTTCACTGATTATGATTGGGCTAGTGACCCTGATGATCGAAAGTCTACTGCAAGATATGTATTCACTCTTGGTTTAGGACCTATTACATGGTCTTGTAAGAAACAAAGTGCCATCTCTCTTTCTTCAGCAAAAGCAGAGTATCATGGTGCAGTTGAAGCCAACAAGGAAGCCATGTGGCTTCGTCAGATCCTATCTGAATTTGGTCTTCATCAGCAGCATCCAACTACACTTTGGTGTGATAATCAGAGTGCCATTCAGCTATGTAAAGATCCAGTTCAGCATCAGCGTATGAAACACATTGAACTCCACATACACTTCATCAGAAATCTCATTCATGATCGTGTTCTTGAAGTGCAGTACTGTCCAACCAATGATCAAGTAGCCGATATCTTTACAAAGGCTCTCACAGAAGCGAAGTTTACCAAACTTCGATCTATGCTTGGAGTTCAGGAAAGTTGTCATTAAGGGGGGATAGGCTCTAATGCCTCCTTCCTTCTCCTATTGTGTCACTTTTGTAAATCCTTCAATCCTATCCCAATTTGTTCTTAAGGGGGGATGTTAGGATATTACGACACATAGGAAATAGGCTCCTTTTGTGTCACCTTTGTAAATCCTTCAATCCTATCCCAAGTTGTTCTTAAGGGGGGATGTTAGGATATTCCGACACATAGGAAATATTTAAGAATAACTTAGTCTAGTGTAGAGTTAGGTAAAGTGTGTTTCTTTACCATGTACATTTGTAACTTATAATCCGACGGTCACGATTTGTAGTGATCCGACAGTTATCTCTCTCCTTGGTATTACCAACACTTGATATGTGGCCTAATACCCCATTGGTCCATGATCTCTATTTAAAGAGAATGGAGGTTCATTTGTTTGGTAACCATTTGTGATAGAAGCTTATGTAAATTTTCTTTCTTTATATTAATAAATTTCCTGAAATGGCCGCATTGACTCAGGTCATGGACTGTTTCCCTCTTCGAGGGTTTAAACCGCATCAAATATTGGTGTACTGATTTGTGATATGTTTATGAGAAGTGGCCTTTGGTGTGTGATCTAAGGAACTTACCCTATAAATTCCTACACATCATGGACAAAAATTCTATATAAAGAGGACTTCAACCACACTTTGCAAAAAAAATTCACAAACTTCAAGTTCAATCACAATGCAGAGAAAAAGTGTGAAGTAGAAGAGGATGAAGGAAGAAAATAAGGACGATTTTTTCTGAATTAGTTATGGGCTACTTCTCTCCAAACGTGTGAATAAATTAGGGCTTCAATCTGTTGCAGGAAGACAAGTCGCAATAACATCAAAGAGTCAAGTATTGGTGTCCATAAGGACTGATTTTAGGACCAAGTTCACTAGGAAGAATAAGGAGTACTAGAAAATGGAAAATAAGGTGGATCTCTCCATTTCCTCTCCCACGTGTGGTCTAGGGTTTCTGAATCAAAGGCCAAAAATTTCAAAAGTAGCAGGCAGACCGAAATTGTAGAAAGAGAAGTCGAAGTTGCCTTCAAGGTGTGCTAGGGTCGAATTTAAAGATAAGAAATAAGCAACTAATTTAACTTGGAAAAATAGGAAAGTTTGACTTGTTCTTGGAGGAGTCTTGGTCAAGTTTTTAGGTCTTGGAATTTTTCATTTGAAAATTTTATAAGAAGAATAATTCTTATGGGTTTTCCTCTTGGAGTTTGAGATTTGTTGGTTGTGGATGATTGCCTATGTCTTGTGTCCTTTGTCTTATTTTTCTTTATGGTTTGGTATTTTTTTTATGAATAAAACACTAATAATAAACAAGTGAAATAAGAATCTAAATAAGTAAAGTAAAAATACATCACAATAAGTTATCAAAGCAAGATAAATCATCCTATGTTGTTTCCCATATATTTCTTAATAATATATCAAAGCTAAGGTGACAAGTCAAGAAATGGCAGCTTAAATAAGGACACTCAAGGTCTGAAGCACTAGAATAAAATCAAGAGAATCAATCATCAAGAAGGACTACTCAAATCAAAGGAACTACAAGGAAAAGGATTACATTATAATATTGAAGGAAGTTACTAAAGGAGGCCTCAAAACCCTAGTGCATGCAAAGAAGGGCATTCAAGATAAGAGTAGTCGTAGATGGTTGATATTTTTTTAGGATTGGGAATCCAAGATAAGAATAGTCCTGGAAGGGCATACCCTATGAACACTCAAGTGGGGTATGTTCTTTGAGAGACGATGATGATGGTGTTTACAAGTCACGTGTCTCGCCAACATTGTGCTCTAATCTTGTGGAGAGATATATTTGTTAGTCAAGGCCTTGCCATGTGACAATTCTAGTTGGTATGATGTTGAATAAATGGGTTACCAATCTGACTTTTCTTATCATAATTCTTCAGATTGAGAATGTCCTAGTACCTTGTATGGATTATGAATACCACCCTTGTTAAGAGGGAGTTTTGAAATATGTAACTAGTTTCGTTCTTCTAATGACATATGTAATCATGATTTTATGTATTTGAGGTAATGCGAAAAATAAATTTATTATTGTTGTTCTTGAGGCATGGGTTTCATGCTTAAGGAAATTTATTTTTAGTTCAAGTTCCCATTGTGAGCTCCTGGGGCTTTTCATTTAGCCTACAAGTCATTAAGTCATTGTCATGTATGAAAGACCCATTTGGGGCACGTTACATACTATAAAAATAATGTATTTCAGTCAAAATTGATTCAATGGATCCTTCAAGACCTTGTCAATTTGCAATGACCAAGTCGGCCTACACAAGAAACAATTCGGCCTAACATCATTGACATAAATCCTATATAAAGAGGACTTCATCCACACATTGGAGACACACTTCACTCACTTCAAGTTTGATTATAAGGAAGAGAAAAAGTGTGAAGTAGAAGAGGATGAAGGAAGAAAATAAGGACTAGTTTTCCTTAATTAGTTTTTGGCTACTTCTCTCCACACGTGTGCATAAATTAGGGCTTCAATAAATTTCAGGAAGCGAAATTTCAATACCATCAAAGAGTCAAGGGTTTCTGAATCAAGGGTTGAAACTTGTAGAAGTTGCAATTAGACCGACTTTTTAGAAAGAGAAGTCAAAGTTGTAGTCAAGGTGTGGTAGGGCTAAAGTTAAAGACAAGAAAGAAGCAACTAATTTGACTTAGCAAAAGAGGCAAGGTTTACTTGGTCTTGGAGGAGCCTTGGATAAGGATCTAGGTCTTGGAATTTTTCAATTGAAGATTCTATAAGAAGAAGAATTCTTGTGGTTTTTCCTCTCATAGTTGGAAAGGTTTTTCCCTTGGTTGATTTCCTATATCTTGTGTCCTTTTTATTAATGTTATTTATGGTTTGGTAGCTATTTGATGAATAAAACACTAATAATAAATAAGTGAAAGAATAATCCAATCAAGTAAAGTAAAAATACACCACAAACAGTTACACAGCAAGAGAAATCATCCTATGTTGATGCCCCTAGATATATCAACAAATAAAACCACTCGCAAACAACAATGAACACCAAAATATTCTTTAGGAAACCCTTTTGAGAGAAAACCAAACATGAAGGTGAGGCTTGAACCGAGTAATTTTGCTAACACTTACTTACACAAAAATAGTCATTGCAGGATATTTTACTGACATGATTTTGCAAACATGGATGCCACATACTTTAAATAATTATTTACCATCACCTCCAACATTATTCAAAGAAAGCAAAACAACTAAGAAACAAGAAACACAAACAACCATGAATACTCATAACACCGAAATGATAACAGAGTTCACCCTCGGGGGGAAAGGGCTACATCTTCGAATTCGTTTGGAACTACGAATCACTTTATTAATTCTAAGGCATTCTCCTTCTTACAATGGGCTGAAACATAGCACAAATATGTGGATCATACTCCTTAAAGAGTTTCCTTCTCACAAATGAGCCAAAGGTACTCACATAAGAGACATTTCCTCATCACCAAAAAGGCTACATTTTCTCTCAGAACAACGCTGCAAGCTCTTACAAAGCTCCTCCAAAAACTCACACCAAAAAAAAATATCCAAAAGACTCTCCCCTTAAAATGCACACATCATGAGTTTATATAGTTTTTCCCCATAACTCCTCAATCCACAATAGTAGTATCTCAAGGCATTTTAAGGAAAGACAAGCTCCATTATTCTAGGGTCTAAAACTTACTCAAGGAAACAATGGTAAAATACAGCTTCAAGGATCTCAACCATGCCAAGAGACCTTAACCTCTCATTGAGAAATAGCAAATTAGTTGTGAGTTCAATTCTCACATAAAACTAATTTCTCAAATGGAAAATAAGTGAATAGTTTGTGACTCATTTTCTACTCACTTACACATTATCCACTTTACAATTTTAAATGAAATAAAGCATAAAACCTTTAATCCATTTACTCTCTTATCCCAAGCTTTGTCACCTTTCATCAAGTTTCTTCATGGTGTACAAAGTAAACTTTTGCATGTACGGAGATTCTCCTAGTTAAATCCTCCCAATAGAGAAACTTTTGGTCCTCCAAAAGTAGAAATCTGAACCTGTATGTCTCTGTATACTTATTTCAATTTGCAGCGCTCTCACTTCAGTTGTGATATCAAGCTACAATTTCCCTTTGAAGTCGAAGACTCTTCAACACGACCCAAATCCAATTCTAGATTTTGAGCATAACATTAAGTAAAAACTTCAAAATGAGAAGAAAAGTTAATGAACACCATGCTTTATGCCATTAGTGGAAAATCAGATTGATGCATTTTCATACAACTTTAAATCTTCCGATCATTTGGTTCCTCATCCTGTGATCAAGGAAAACTGTCTACCAAAAGCTTCTTGTATATTTTAATGGGCTGCACCTCATGCGGGTGACGTGGGTCGTCACTTCCTTCCATACGGCCACCTAGTCCATGCGGTCCTGGCACATCATGCACTGCTTGTGTGTCCATTCCATGATGGTCAGGGCCTCCAGCGACATCAAGCAGAACATTTCATACATGGAGGCCTGCACTTCGTTTCGTTGGCCCAAGCCCAAGGGATTAGTTCGTCTAGCGCTTTCTCCAGTTAGGTCGACCGGGTCGCCTCCCTGCACTTGCCTGCCAAAGCCAATACGTCGTATAGGAGTTAGCGCACGAGCTTGTCCTCCATGGGATCAAATGGTACTTCGCATATGCGGGCGAACAACTCCTCCCGACCCTGCGCCATCGCCCACTTGCAGGTTGTGGCCGTCCCTAAAATTATTTGCAGAGGCCGATCTCAGCTGGTCGGGTGCGGGGGCACTTGCATGTGAACCATCCCCAGCTACTGGTAGTCGGTCTGGTCGCATAGCCCGGGTGCTGTTGCGTATTCAATATGATTTAAGCTACAAAGTTCCCCAATTTCACGTGGCCATTCTGCTTCAGGTATAGCCAGCTTTTACGCATCTCGTTGTTTCCATATACACAGATTCAGATGGTGAAACTGTTGCTACCTTTGTACTTTCCGCGATGATTGTTGATAAAGTGGGCCTGAATATTTGTTCCCGTAGTGTTTCAATAAAAGAACTGGGAGTGTCTCCAAATTGTCTTTCGATGCCTTTGCTGCTTGCCTGGCATGATTTACAGCTGCAACAAGGTCACTATCAGTGGAGAGTAAGACCTTATCATCTTCATACAAAATCTGAGGTGGCAGGAGTTGATCAATATCATCTCCTATTCATTGAATAACAACAGAAGCAAACTCTGTTAAGCTCTCGAATACTCAGTTGAAACGATGAAAATGCCCCTTAGAATCATGCAACTTAAAATTCGGTCGAAACGATCCCCCAAAATCCATAGATGATCTCAACGACCTTGGTGGAGATCTAGAACAACATCATGAGTTTATGTATTTTTTCCCATAACTCTTCAATCCACAATAGTAGGATCTCAAGGCATTTTAAGGAAAGACAAGCTCCATGATTCTAGGGTCCAAAACTTGTTCAAGGTAAAAATGATAAAATACAACTTCAAGGATCTCAGCCATGCCAAGAGACCTTAACCTTTCATTGAGAAATAGCAAATTAGTTGTGAGTTCAATTCTCACATAAAACTAATTTCTCAAATGAAAAATAAGTGAATATTTTGTGAGCCATTTTCTACTCACTTACACATTATCCACTTTACAGTTTTAAATGAAATAAATCATAAAAACTTTAATCCATTTACTCCCTTATCCCAGGCTTTGTCACCTTTCATCAAGTTTCTTCATGGTGTACAAAGTAAACTTCTGCGTGGATGGAGATCCTCCTGGATCAAGGATGCTATGTTTTCTTTATTTTGGAATGGAAATAATGCAAGCACAAAAGAGAAGGCAATATATATGGAGTTGTGCTCTCTTTGTTATGCTCTTTCTATATCCACACTAAACTACTCTACTCTATTATGGAAGAAAGTGAAGGCATATAGAATGGAACCCCTTTTCCTCCTAGTGACCTGGTTATAACAAAATTTGATAGCCAACTAGGGATTAAATTTTACCCATTCAACCCTCGTCATGATTTATAGGTTGACCTTTCTAGAGTCTTCTTCATAGAACCCATATGGATAGAACTTTTCCATGAGTAGTGGGGACTAACAAGGCATCCTCTTGAATTATGGTGGTCAATCATGATAGGTCAACTTCCAAGAGGCATAACTTGTGCATAAAAACTTCATTTGATGTGATTTTTGAACCGTTGGAAATGTGTTTGAATGTTGAATAACATCAAGAGGTCCTAATGCTTAAGAAGAAGAAAAATGACCCCAAAACGCATCATTGAAGTGTTGGAAATTAGATAAACCAATGCTCCCCATGTGTTTCACGACATGGACTAACCACCTCTTGTGGATCCTTATCTTTGGTGATGTGATCATTGACTAACACCTGCAAGTTTTTGTCCAATGGAAATGATGATTTCCAACAATTCATATTAGAGTGTAGATCATGAGTTCGATACACACCTGACTCATTCTAGGAGGGAGATCCAGCTCGCATTCAACAAAAAAAATTTCCCTTAAGGCATCCCCTGTGATATCCTCCTTCACTCCTTCCTCTCAATATACTACACTGAAAGCTGAAGGTAGTAAACATACAAGAAAAGTATCAATTTGTGACTTACCAGTTGAAGTGTGGATTGCGTTATTGTAGGAATGTTGTATATAAACTATATTTTCATCATAGGTCTTCAGGTGGTATTGATTATAACCCATCAAAATTTGTACCAAAGTATTATTTACTATTTATGTTTTCCCAACTTTCTATGGATGGAATTTTGTAGATCTCTTCAATTTTTTGTCCATATTCTAACACAATGTAGTCCAAAATGCACAAAGAAATCCGGTGTCCCTATCTAAATTGATGCTCCTTGGTATCCCAAAATACACCAAGACCTATTCAAATAAAAATTTTGTTGCTTCTTAATCCCTGGTGTTATATTTACATGGCATGAACATCTTGTTGAAATGTAAACTACCATGAATATGTATTCATGTTCCTTCTTGATTATTAGTAAACACCTCCCCCCCCCCCCACACACACACAAACTCCATGGAAATTCTTTCCCAAGGATGAGTGGGTACATGTAATGGATGTTATAAACCATGTTTCCTATTACAAGGTTTTTCAGTACAACAAAGTATACATCCTCTAATGACACTAGTTACATATTTTTTCATCCTGGATTAATACACATACCCCTACAAATTGGGAAATGTCAGAGCAACACGAAAATTCCCTACAACCTAGAGGTGTGATCCTCTCTAATTAGCTAAAATTGCTTACCTTTAGGAACACATAGCTTCTATATATTGTAGATTAACTAATTCTTGAGATGATATTCAATCATTTTGTTGCCATTGTCCACCTGAATATGGACATATAGTTATTGATACACCTTCCTGAAGTACTCATCCTATGTATACGCCTCTCTATATGCATCATGGGTGAAAGCCTCCATGTGTGTTAGAGTTCCCAAAGCTATGATTTTTTATGTGGGTGGCCTTGAAATCATGTCACGCAAAATTTTTTGTGATTCCCATATTATATTTTATCACTAAATGGAATTGTTATGAAAACCCCAGCCACTTCTAATGTTTGGTTTGTTGTAACTTACTCTAGGCCTGATACTAGAGTGGCGAGTGATCTATGTGGATGATTTTTTCCTTTTCCATCAGATAATGTTTCCACTTTTTGACATCTTGTACCATGCATAGAGGTAATTTTCATATGTATGGTAGTTGAGAACTACCCCATGAAACACTTTGGAACGGTAGCATATAGGCATTCCCCCTTGCATAAAGACCACTCCCATACCATACCCAGTCACATTTTTCTCCACTTGGAAGGGTTATTGCAAGTTTGGTAATGCAAGAATTGATGCTTGAATGATTTTAAATCCATCTTGGTGAAGTGTTTTTTCTTCTTTCAATTGGTCCAACATGTCATAAATCCAAGGCATGGGGTGCCTATCCTTGAGAGTAAAATAAATTTATGCGCTATAATCAATGCATATTCACCAAGCCATGTCCTTCTTTGGCACAATTATGGTGGGTGACACACACTGTGGGGTACTTTGTCAAATAAAAATTTGCTCCAGGGATTGTTCCAACTTCTTCTTCACTTCATTTGCTTCTATAATAGATTGTTTGTATAGCCCGAGGTTTGGAAATGGAGAGTCTAGTAACATTTGGATATCATGTTCCACTTCCTTCTTGGGTGGTATCCCTTTGGGCTCCTAGAATAATCCCTAATATGCTTGTAGAAAAAATTACAATTTTTGTATGTGTTCCTTAGTACACCACTCCATGGATGCCTTTGGTCTCATTGACCCTTCTACAAACTAATTTTCTTTGCAAGAATAATAAAATATATTTATTTCTATAATTGATAAATTTCTTAGTTATGGTTGGTGTTTACCAGTGAAATGTTTAACTTTCCCTTATAGTTGTTGATGATGAAGAATTGTATGTTCATGGTGAAGAATTACTAGTTATATCTCTGCATGAATATTGCATCTTGCGTGTACATACAGGTACTCCCAAACACAACTCCACATTCATCATGTGTAACTACATCTAATTCTTCTACACCAATAAAATAACACTAATAGAAATTTTACATTTTACATTTTTTAGTTACCTTTATCTTTGCCTCATGTTAATGCATTCTAATGGATATGGGCTAGGATGGTCATGGACCTCCTGTGATAGTTTTTAAACCAAATAAACTACTATGAGATTCACCTATGATCCTAAATTTAATAGAGCATCAATGTTTTCCTTCTTAACCTATATCTTTATATGCAAGAGTTTAGTGATCTCACTTCTCTTCTTGTTTCCAAAGGTTACTCATATTCACCCATGTTCTATACTAATGTGTAGACAATATTCTCATCCACGTATGATTTTATTTCAATATGATTTCTTGAATATGTTGCTATGATATTTTTCTTCTTCATTTTATTCTTATGGTTCTTTGAGTTGCTATTTGGATGCAATTTCTAACACTTCTCCCCCATGTGACCATTAATGTTGCAATTGTTGTAGTGGTTTATAGGAGTTTTGCTTAATGTTTTGTGGCTATTGTCTTGTTGTCCTTCCCTTATTTTAAATTCTTCTCCTCCTCCTTGGAATCTTCCTAGTACTCCTTATGCTTTGAACTACTTGACTGCCCTTTCTTTTTTCCTATGTTTTCCAAGTATTGTGTATGTACATAAGAATCATCCACCACTCTAGGGTTGAACATCATAAATTTCTTTTACAGATGACTATGTAGACCCCCCACATAATTAAGGACTACATGTAGGTGCTTGGGAGAGATTCCTAGCATTATTTCCATCTTCTTGAATTATATGGTGTACTCTTGTACACTCTACCCTCATCTCTACCTGAAGTAATGCCTTCAAATCCACTGGTATTCAACATGCTTGATAGTGTATAATTGGGACTTTATGATACTTTTAAAATCATCCTACTTAATTAATGGAGTATCCCCCTCCATATTAAGGGTTTATATGTGGATTTTCCACTAGGTCATGGTGTGATCCTCTAATTTCAAATCAGAAAATGAAATTTTGTATTCCTCCTCTATATGGTGATTACTAAAACAAAATTATAACTTCTCCAACCTATGATTTAATTTGGAATCATATTTCTCACCTTGATATGGCTTTGAATCCACCTTAGATTCCATATTGAAGATATATTGTGAATGGTTCATATTTTTCGAACTCAATTTCTCTTTTTCAGGTTTCCTGAACTCCTCTGGTTCTTCATGATCTCTAGTTTCCCCTCTAATATGGCCTCTAAGTTGGAGCATCAATCTTCTCTAAATACCAAAATATTATTGGTTAGGTCCACCATGAGGATGATCATATTGTATTTTCTATATGTGACTTGTGGTTCTACCCGCCCAAACCTCTCCTTTGTTGAATTTTGAGGGTTATCATAAATTGATTCATAGCCCATGGTTGGGGTTTTATGACTTTCTTATTAAATTGATTCGGTTCCCTGTAGATTCCCACAAAATACCCAAAGAAACATTCTCTAATACCAATATGAACTATAAATTGCCATGGATATTCCACTAGATAGTTCATCACAACAATTCTATGAAAATAAATCAAAATATATACTATGAAGGATTAATTCCTTTTAGATTCCAAAATTGTTATTATTTTTTTCTCATTATTACATGCAATAGATAATATGCATAAAATAAAGAACAGATAAACACAACCACTCACAAACCATAATGAACACCAAGTTAATCTCTAGAAAACCCTTTCAGGATGAAACACGATTGGAAGGTAAG
Source organism: Pinus albicaulis (assembly GCA_034641835.2). Lineage (NCBI taxonomy): Eukaryota > Viridiplantae > Streptophyta > Pinopsida > Pinales > Pinaceae > Pinus > Pinus albicaulis. The sequence goes on along the minus strand of CM076584.1, from coordinate 1,196,886,362 downwards.
GCTATTATGATATTATTTGTATGGAATGGAAATAATGAAAGTACAAAGGAGAAGGCACCCTATATGGATTTTTTTGAGACTTATGGCCCATGAGCTTCTACACAACACAAATTCCCTTTGTTATGCTCTCTCTCTATCTACTCTCAGCTAATTTTCTCTACTATGGAACAAAAAGAAAGCAAATAGAATGGAACCGGTTTCCTCCTAGTGGCTTGGTTATAGCGTAATCCAATTGCTAACTAGGGGTTATATTTTACCCATTTAACCCTCATCATGAGTTACGACTTGACCCTTCTAGAGTATTTTTCATAATCACCATGTGGCTAGTCCCATTTCCCTGAGAAATAGGGGTTTATGTAGCATCCTCTCGAATTATGGTGGTTAATCATGAGCAGTCAACTTTCAAGAGGAATAAATTTTGCATTCAAACTCCAATTGACATGATTCTTGCACCATTGGAAATATATTTGAGCATAATAAAGATTCAAGGGATCTAGTGGTTAGCGAAAAAAAAAATTACCCTCTAGAAAACATCATTTAAGGCCTCAAACTTTCCACAAAAGGCTTTAGACCCAAATTCTCCAAATTGGATCCCACCAATAAAATTTCTCTTGTAAGTTGATTCCTTCAATTTTTCCACTCTAAAAAAATGGATATGGATGAAAAATTATATAATGATCCAATCTATATCATAAAATTATAATCAAATATGATTGGGACATTGATTTAGAAGGAATTGAGAAAATATAAATAAATAAAAGAGAACGAATTGTTGTAGCTTTTAAAAATATAATTTTTGTAGACCTTCCCACATGGTGTAGAATAGACGGTGATGGGGTGTACTATTGAGTCACTCTGTGATGTGAAGGTCATCGGTTTGAAACTACATGGGAAAAAATCCAGCCATGTTCAGGGCTGGTGTGGCCCAGACCAAGTGCGATCCCCATGTGATTTTGACAGATTAGATGCCCCTGAGTCATGGTTTCTCAAGCCACAGGTCAAGTCTAATGTAATCTCTAGAAAACCTAGACAACTTGACAAATAAAACAAAACAAATTGTTGTAGACCTAAAAAAAAAAATAGACCTGAAATAAAAAACGGGTTTTCTATTCTAAAATTTCCCATATCTTATAAATTTAGAAATTCCTTTGAGACAACATTTAAAAATATTTTTCAATATTCATATGACAATGTAATAATTTGAGAGTATCAATATTTGTTAAGTTGTTCCACATTTCCTCCATGAATATCAATCTGGCACCATTATCCCCTATTAATATCAGTTTGACAAATAGTATGATTCTTAGAATAACAAAGCTTGAAAATTATCCAGAGTCACATCCCAAGTATATAAAACATAAATGTTTTGAAGCCATGAAATCCACTCATCCTTCACACCATGGCCATGATTGGTATCTTGAGAAATATTATTTTGAATTAATCCATATGTTGGGACCTATGCCAGATGCTCCAAATTTGACATTACAATATTGTGGGGCAACATTGTAATGGTGTAAATGTTTGCTTGTAAACATTTACATGTCGACTCAATTTAAAAATAATAAAAGGTTAAAATTAATATAAAGCATAGTATGACAAAGATGTTGTAGTATCCATAAATCGATGTAAACATTTATATGTGGGCTCAATTGATCATAAAAAGTTAAAAGTAGTAAAAAATAAATTCAATTTGTTATATTGTACTTTTGTTTTTATTAATAAAATACGAACAATTTTTTATATAAAAGAAAATTGTAATATTGGTATCAAATTAAAATATATAACATATAAATAGTTGTCATAAACTAAGATACATTTTACCATATAAATTAAAATAATTATTCCACAACCATATTTAAATTTAACTAATAAGCACATAAAAACTTAATACTTACAATAATTTTACAATATAACAAGATTATTAACCATGGATATTCACCCCCACTTTACCATGGATATTATTAACTTGTAAATAGGCTTTGTTACAATATTGTGTGCCAATACCATGGCTTATTGATAGCACATGCCCAAAAACCATAACTCATTTCACAATCAAAATATTTTATAAATATTTTACTTTTTATTTTATTTTATAACTTTTATTCATTTAATTTTAAAAGAAGGAAGGTTATAATTATCTTTGAGATATATCTAAACCATCCATCCTCACTAATAATAAAAATATTATGTGGATATTCCATAGAAGTTAAATCAAGGTTTTAATAAAATTAAAAATTAGAATACTTTTATATATAGATGTGTGAAATTTATATTAATATAAATAATATTATTAAGAACTAGCATAGATCCATCTTAACTATGGATTTACCAAGCAATGAGAGGAATCAAATATCTCAAGGTACAAACATTTCCTCAAGTTTTCACTAAAAAGGAAGTTTTCATCTTGAGTGATTTTATCTCTTTCAGTGCTCGGTAGATACGGAGTTAAGATGGATCTATGCAGGTAATCCTAAATTTAAAGGCTTTCCATTGGAGTGGCCTCATAAGATATCAATAAATACAAAATGTGTGTTTTTTTTTATGTGGATTCTTTTATGTTTTGTTCAGAGGTGTAGCAAGAAAGGCTCAATTTGACTCAACCTAGGTAAAATTGAGAAAATATGAAATTTCCACATCAACGGACAACTTGGAGGAAGTTAAATGAGGTAAAATGGCTCTTTTCACTTTGTTATCTCACTAAATTTGAGTTAGAGGGATTGGAATTCAGTTATGTAGAAATTAGCTGAATAAATCACTTATTCAATGAAGATTAACCCGATCATACATCAATTTCGAATTGCATGCATAACACATAACCTTCTTCTACAATTAATTGTCACATGCGGAAATAATAGAAGCAATCTCACATCAAATCAATCACACATTAACTCAATATGTATGGGGAAAGCCTATAGCTGAAAACCCCGCAGCTATTGTGTATATTATAATGGAGAAATCATGTAACCAAACAAGTACAATACTCCTCACAAGTACTCAGTACTTTCTCATAAAGTCACACACAATCTAACTCGGTTTTGAACAAGTCTCGGGTTCAAAACTCACTGCTGACTGCCTTGCCTCTATTGCGCAATCATGGCCTGTATATGAAGAGATCCAAGGTTCGAATCCCCTTGGCTTGACTGCGCAATTGTCATGGACAATTCCTCCAAGTGTAATGCAAATCCCATGCAAAACTAATCCTCCAACCGATAGCTTTACTCACCCTTTCATCTACCTCTTCCACTGGTCTCCACTGAACTGATCATGCACTGTAGTGAACTGAAGTGTTCTTGAGTTGACTAATGAGTTAATATTTAGTGAATTAAATATTATTTAATTCACTCCACTCATATCTAGTTGATTAGTTAGTTAACTAATCCCAACTAGTTCAACTAAAACAAACACAACACAACTCCACTATCTGTCCCGTTAACTCCTCCAAAACTTCTGCCACTGAAGTCTAACTGAAGCCAACCATGCAAGATTCCATCAAACCCTAGGAACCACGTGATTCCTTGTGTCAGTTGCATGAGCCACCTCCATGACTCAAACCGAAGTGCGGCAAGAGAGTAAACTGCTGTTTATAGTCAAAATATTATTAAGGGTAAATAATATTTGACTTCCATATTTTTAGGAGATCAGTCTAAAAATAGCCTGGGTCCTAAAAAATAGGGTCTCATCTATTTTTACCTACATGTCGCATACTTCAAGAATCTCCAAGTAGAATTCCCAAATTATGCTCCATATGTCTAAAAATAGACATAGTCTAAAAATAGACTTTGCGCCAGAATTTGCCTGCGGGCCCACTTAGTGAAGGCGACTTCATTTCACTAAGCTCCATCATCTTGCTGCATTCTCAACAAGTTATGCATGTGTGATTGCTAAATTTTAGTAATCGAGTTCAGATATTTCCAGTTGTACTCAATTAAACTAGTTCTAACATTTAATAAAACTAGTTAGAGGTCAGTTGTGTAGTGGGACAATAGTCTAACTCAGATATTATCCATTTAACTGATCAATCAACCAAAAATAGCTCATGCATGCAAGGAATTCGAATTACTCAGTTGTGGTGGAGATTCCAAGGCAGTGTAACATCAGTTGTAGACTAGTCTTGAGTGTACAAGTTGCATGCAATCAATGATCAATCCTTGCCAATTACAAAATTAATTTGGAGGAAATTCCTAAAGAATAGGGGACAATTTCCTTGGGATTTGTGCAAGGAAATAGGAGGCTAGGTGAGCTGATATTTGGCTAAGTGTTGGCCAAAATTTCTCATTGAGCAGAGAGAACAGTTATTCTTTTGCATGTTGAGCTCAGAGCTAGAGCTAGCAATTGTAATAAATTATCTATTCATCATATTAATGCAAAGAGGCTTGAGGGGTTTTTCCGTGTTGATTTCCCCTTTAAATCACTGTGTCTTTATGGTTTTTATTATTGCATGTCTATGCATGTTTTTCTAAATTGTGAATTTCATTCCACAGATCAGTAAAGTAGAATTTTGTCTCTTCTTTTTAAATTAAATTTCTTGAGCAGATGAAATTCTATCAAAATTTATACATAGTATCAGAGCAGGATTCACATTAGAACAACAATTTCAAAAAATTTCCTCGGGAGGTCCGAATTTGTAGCTTTGGTATAGCAGGGTTTCCTCATAGTTGGGAAAATGACCTTCAATGGACTCAGATTAGAGTATGCCTTGGAACGCAGCTCGAATTTCATTGCCTGGAAGGATAACATGGAGGCAGTGCTTGATGAGAATGGATTGTTGGATTATTTCAAGACATAAATTCCTAAACGAGGATCAAATGATACCTAGAACCTAGCCCAATGGAAGAAATATGTAGCCAAGGCGAGGAGAATAATTATGGAGGAAGTGAGAGACCACATTGTCTCAAATATCCGTGTCAAAGAGACACCATTTTTTATGTGAAGGAATTGAATGAGCTAATCAAAAATAGCAGTGACCATATAAAAGTGGCCCTGAAAGAAAAAATTTGAAACATTAAGATGTAGAAGAATGATATTATTCTACAATATATCTCCATATTTACAAAATTCTAGGATGAGATTGGAGGGTTTGGTGTGAATGTTGTAGAAGATGACCTAGCGAGCCTAAATCTTCTAGGCCTTCCAAAATCCTGTAATAGCTACCAAGACTTATCTGAAATTACTTGCTAGTTAATGTTGTGCTAGTTTCATTTCAGATATAAACATTCCTTTGCATTGTTTTACTTATCCTTCATGAGTTTGTTTAAAATTATGTGATTGGAAAACAGTGTACTTAGTGAAATTATGAGTTTGCCATAAGCTTAAAAATCATAATTTTAAATGACAGAATAGAAGCAATAGTAAAAATAGCAAGCACATATAATAGAGCTTAACACAGAGAATTTTGATAAAGAAGTTCACCCCTCCTGGGCTACATCTCCTTGTTCCAGCTTCATAGTGTGACCTTTGTATTAGCTTCAAGAGTGCTAAAATTGTTTTTACAAGCTTCAGAACCTCTTGGAACCTATTCCAATGAGTTTATAACATCATAATCTCCCAAAAATGACTATTTTTTTCTTGTATTTGGACTCTGGATGCTTTGGAAATGACCCCAATACTTGTTGGCCCTAGCCTTTAAAAATATTCAAATGTACTAAAACACCTGTATATCACCTTTTTTTCCTCTGCAACCTACTCCATTGAGTTCCTAGCATTTCAATTAGCCTAGAATGACTTTTACTGAGCTCAATTTGGTCGAAAATTGTGTGAGTTATGACCAAAACCAATTTTTCCCCAATTTTTCCTCTAAAAATGGAAGAACTGCCAATTAATTTTTTAAATTTAGCAAACCCACCAAAATTTGTGTTGCCTCTGAAATTTCAGCCAGTTTAAATGTCGGGATTAATTATCACTAATCAATAATTATGGGTGGATAAGCATTGGTTTAGACATAAGCGCACATTAAGCGCTAATTGCATATTATCATCACTAATCCATGTTTTAAATTAATTAAACGTGATTAATTATTTTCCGTCGGTTCGTTGTCGTAGCTCCTGGTTCAACTGTCGTGGCCACATGGGGAGGGGGATGACCCGAGGGGCTGGCCCCCTCCAACCCCCAAATGGTCGTCAATGAAAACTTAAATTTTCACGGAAGACTGTATGGTGTAAGAAACACCCGACAGTGGAGATGGTAAGGCGCTCGGTTTGCAGGCGGGAGGTCAGGGGTTCGAGCCCCCGCACCGCCATAAAATTTTATACCAAGTTATAATAATCCTTCCGCCATATTTTTCGATGCTTCCAAGTTTAAAATCGCCGCCAGATTATTTGGAAGACCTCCTAAATGTAGTTGAACTCTGCCGTGGGTTTAGAACTATAATATATATATATATATATATATATATATATATATATATATATATATATATATATATATATATATATATATATATATATATATATATATATATTAAAATGAGTCCACCCATAAGACTAATGTCCAACATTGATATAATCAAATAATTCGACCCCCATAGGTTAGGAGATGGCCCACCAGAGAGGATGCGTGGTGCCCTCTAGTTGGGTTGTACCCCAACCCTAAAAAAAAAATCAAATTCCAACTTAGAAGAATTTGGAGGTCATTAAACAATTTCTTTCTTCACTTAACCCATCTGGAAAATCTGAAGACGACACTTGTCACAGTGTCACTGGCTACAATCTGGAGAATATTCCTGCAATGTTGACTGTACCTACCACATCATCACTATACCTGTTCTGCTCATTTTTTTGCTTATTTTGGAAAACGAACAACAGACGATAACTCAGTCATACGAACTCGTATTTTGATGAAACAAGTTGCGGCAGAATCCTGACGACGAACTCTATCCGGTCACTCATGTTTGAATAAATTTCAAGCACTTTCAATTTTTAACTAAAACTTGAGCTTTATATCATTCCTTCCCGCTAGAAGCCTTTTGGACCCCAAAATATATTATCAATTGTTCAGCAAGTGAGGGTACAGCTCCCTCACTTTTCCAATCTTCGACCATTTTTCCTTTGAAGGATTTTGACCTTTGAGTCCAACTCTAAGGTATTCAACATCCCCTCTTCTTGAAGTTTTGATTCTTCTGTCAAGTATGAGATCTCGCTGAACTTCATCAAGATATTCTGGAAATAAATCATCTATTGATGGAAAATGAACATGCTCTCCTTTATCATCAATCAAAGGAGGTTCAAACAATCTCAAATTCTCAACATTAACGATAGAATAAATTTTCATATAAGGAGGAAAATATAGCTTGAATGCATTTGTACCAATCTTTTCCAGAATTTTAAATGGAACATAACGGATTGGTTTGAGCTTTTTACCTTCCCCTTGCAATCTTTCTTTGCTTAAGTACAACCAAACTTCATCTCCAACTTGGAATTTGTGATCAACCCGATATTTGTCATGCCTTGCCTTGTAGCTGCTTTGAATCTTCTCAAGTTGCTCTTGCACTGTGTGATGTAGCAGCTGAATTTTCTCAATGAAATTTCTTGATTTATCTATGTCACTATGTCCATCTATAGCAACATATTTCTCAAAGATAAAATCCAATGGCGATCTTGGCAAGTAACCTAAACATGTCTCAAATGGTGATGTATTTGTGGAAGAATGTTTTGCCTAGTTGTATGCATGATGTATGTAGTGTAACAGTTCATCCCACAACTTGGGATGCTTGCTGAAATAGCCTCTTAGAAGATGAATAGCAATCCTATTTACCACCTCTGTTTGACCATGTTTTTGAGAATGAAATGTTGTACTCTTCTTCAACTTTGTATCCATCATGTCCCATAATTTTGACCAAAAATTCCCAACAAATCAAGAATCTCGATCACTTACAATAGAATTAGGAAGACCAAAATGGATCCATACATTTTGAAAGAAAATATTAGTGGTTTGTTCAGCAGTAATAGTTTTCTTACATGCCATCAAAATGCCCATTTTTCTGAATCTGTCTACCACAACATACAAATAATCATGACCTTTCGTTGACATAGGAAGGCCTCCTACAAAATCCATTGAGATGCTCTCCCAAGGATGAGAAGGACCTGGAAGTGGTCTGTACAAACCAAACTTCCTATTTCTAGGCATACTTGTTGCACATAAAGAACATCCTCTAATAAAATGAGAAACACTTTCATTCATGTGTGCCCAATAACAATACCTTGGCAGATGCACTCTTGTCTTTCCTACACCAAAATGTCCTGCAATCAATGATGTGTGCACCTCCCTTATGATATTGTTTCTTTCTCCTTGTGGTATACATAACTTGCCCAAGTGATACAAAAAACTATTATGCACATGATAATCTAACTTTTCACTTTGGTTTCCCTTACTCAAGTTCTCATACACATCTTGAAATCATTATCATTCACATATTGTTCAATGTAACTTTCATGCATAATAGAATTGTGCTTGAGAATAACAGTTGAATTTATAATAGGCCTAGAGAGGATATCATCTACCTTATTGTAGATTCCTTTCTTGTACCTGATAACCAAGGAAAATGTTGTAGAAAGCTCATCCACCTGAAATGTCTTGATTGCTGTAATTTGGATTGTGATTGTAAATACTGCAATGGATGATGGTCGGTATGGATAATGGTATCTTTTCCCATCAAGTAATGCTTCCATTTATTTACACTTTGTACCAATTAATATAACTCTTTATCATATGTAGGATATTTAGTCACAGCTCCATTAAAAATTTCAGAATGAAATGAGATAGGCTTACCATGTTGCATGAGCACTGCTCCCATAGAATAATCACTTGCATCCGTTTGGATCTCAAATGGTTGTCTTAGATATGGAATTGCAAGTACCGGTGCCGAAATTATCTTTTGTTTTAAAGAATTAAATTATTTCTGCTGCAAATCTCCCCAATTGAATACTTTCTTTATGCTTTTCAATGCATGTAACGGTGCTACAATGGAAGAAAAAATAGAAATATATTTTCTCCAATACTGTGCTGCCCCTAAAAAGCTTCTTACCTCGATAATTGTATTGGGCTTGGGCCAATTCAAAATGACCTAAACTTTGGAAGGATCAATCTTCAATTCACCTCCTCCAACTATGTGTCCCAAATATACCAATGAAGTCTTACCAAACTCACACTTTGACATATTAAGAAACAATTTCTCTTTTCTCAAAACATAAAGTACCTTGTTCACATGCATGACATTTTCTTCTCTTGATTTGATAAATATGAGTATTTCATCTAATTAAACAATGACAAAGTCATCGAGAAATGGTCTAAGTACATCATTCATCACTCTCATAAAAGTATCTGGTGCATTTTTTAAGCCAAATGGCATAACTAACCCCTCATACAATCCTTGTCTAGTCTTGAAAGAAGTTTTCCAAATGTCTTCTTCAGCTATCCTAACTTGATGATAACCACTTCTCAAATCTAACTTAGTGAAATAATTTGCATGCTTTAATTGATCAAGCAAATCATCAACGCGTGGAAGTGAGTAGCGATTCTTTACCGTTATTTTGTTCAATGCACATAAATTGATACACATGTGCCAAGTCTCATCCTTATTTGGAACTAAAACTATTAGAGAACCACACGGAAAAGTAGATGGGCGTATGATACCTTTGTTCAACAACTCTTGGATTTTCTTCTTGGCTTCCAAACTTTCCATGATTGACATGCGATACATACCAATATTCAAAAGTGGAACATCCTGTTGTAGCTAAATCTCATGTTGAATTCCCCTCTTGGGTGGCAACCCCTTTGGTTCTTGAAACATCTCGCCATGTTGACTTACCACATCAAACAAATCAGATTTCAATTTTTCATCACATCCTTCAAAAGATTCATAGTTAACATCTTCCTTTTTCTTGATCATAAGAAGCACAAAATTTTTACTTGCATTTACTAGCCTCTTCATATTAGTGCATTAACTAAAGAGATATTTAATTTCTTGCTATGAGCTCTCACAATATACTCCACTCCATCTTTTATCAAATGATATTTTTTCTCATGACTGTAGAATGACGCTTTCCTCTCATACAAATATGGACTACCCAAGATAATCCCTGAAATATCAAGTGGTACAACATATAACTCAACTTCATCAACAAAGTTTGTAGTAATAGAAAATATGAAAATACATTTCCTTGTCACCTATAAATTTGCATTGTTAACTATCCAACCCAGAGGGTATGGCTTATGATGAGGTACGGTTTCAAGGTTCAGTTTTTTAACTAATTCTTCTGAAATCAAGTTTTCTTGTGACCCTATATCAAACAAGGCATCAATATTTGTATGATTAGAAATTACTCTAACATGGAATAATTATATCCTTGCATCCTCATTTGAAGTGTTATTGTGACTGTTTGAGGTACTAGAACTTGCAATTGCTTCCTTTCCTTTGTTAACCATGGCAACTATCTTGGTTTCATCTCCTGAATCAGATCCAAGATTTTTTTGTGTGGTGGCAGTCGTATTTTTTTTCCCTTTATTATTTGGTTTATTTGGTCTTAGTTCTGGATGTATTTTCCAACATTGAGCTTCATCATGCCCCTCTTTGGAACAATGTTTGCATGCTATTTTCTCCCCTTCTTGCTTCACACTTACATTCTTCTTTCCCTTCCATTTTCCTCCTTTCTCTTTTCCCTTACTCCTGAATGGATTCTTCTTACTACCCTCTTCAGAAATGTTTTTACCCCTTGCTTCAAGATGTGTGGCTTGCACACATACATCATCTAAGTTATTTGGGTTAAACATGAGAATAGTGTGTTTTAAGTAGGAATGTAGACCTCCTATATACTTCAAGAGTGTGTCTTGTGAATTTAAGTCTACTCCAAGTAATAAAGCCATTTTACTAAACACTTGTGTATACTCTTGGACACTTTGACCTTTTAGTTGTCTAAAGTTTTTCCAACTCCTTATTTCTTTCTGCATATAGGCTAATGGATAGAATTTCCTTTTAATGGAAGAAATGAATTCGACCCAAGTAATGGAAATCTTACCATGGATATGCATTTCCTCTTGTGTCTTTTCCTACCACCAAAATAATGCTGCTCCTTCTAGCCTTAATGAAGCCAATTGGATTTTAATATCGTCTTCTTGCAGATTTTGAATTCTACAGTAAACTTCTAATTGACGAATCCAATTATCTAGTTTTTCAGCATTAACTTCTCCATTATATGTAGGAATTTCAAATTTGATGTCCAACTTAAGTAACGAAGTCTTACCTTTTGGGATATTGAATGAGTATGGGTATGAGTTTTTGTAGTGGATTTGCAAGATGAAGATGCGGAGGAGGATGATTATGATGGTGGAAAATGAGGTGGTTTTCCACCACCGACTTTTAAGCTCCTCTCTTCCTCCTTTTTACAGTTTGAAGATTCTTATTTATAAGGGTGTTTTGAACCTTCTCCAACTTCCTTTGCCATAAAAGCTTCATACATAAGTTTCACCATCCTTTTCATTTCTTTGAACTCCTTCTTGACATCCTCTTCCTCAGAATGTTCATGAGCTCCTTCATGGCCTGACATTTTGGTTGTTGATTCAAGCTCTATCTTCGCATCTTGTATCTCTTCAACCACTTTAGCCTCTTGTGAAATTAATTCCCCTTGTGCTTCAAGTGTTTCCTTGAGTGTTCCTTTGGGTAAGGATGTTGCTATCACAACCTTCTTCCTTCTTGTCCTAACTTCTAGACTAGTTATCAGTAGCTTTGCTTCTCCTCTCTACAATCTCAATCTTGTAAGCATTAGTAATTTTTCACTATTAAAAACTCTTCAAGTAAAGCAAGTAATCAACCTTCTCTTATACCAACTTGATCCGAAATTACTTTCTAGTTAATATTTTGTTGGTTTCATTTCAGATATAAACATTTCTTTGCATTGTTTTACTTATCCTTCATGAGTTTGTTTAAGAGTATGTGATTGGAAAACAGTTTACTTAGTGAAATTATGAGTTTTTCATAATATTAAAAAGAATAATTTTAAATGATAGAACAAAAGCAATAGTAAACACAGCAAGCACATATAATAGAGCTTGATACAGAAAATTTTGATAAATGATTTCACCCCTCCTGGGCTACATCTCCTTGGTCCATGTTCATAGTGTGACCTTTGTATTAGCTTCAAGTGTGCTCAAGTTGTTGTTACAAGCTTCAAAACCTCTTGGAACCTATTCCAATGAGTATATAACATCATAATCTCCCAAAAATGGCTATTTGTTTGGTGTATTTGGACACTAGATGCTCTGTAAATGACCCCAAAACATGTTGGCCCTAACCTTTAAAAATATTCAAATGTACTAAAACACTCGTAGATCACCTTTTCTACCTCTTCAACCTACTCCATTGAGTTCCTAGCATGCCAATTAGCCTAGAATGACTTTTACTAAGCTCAATTTGGTCAAAAATTGAGTGAGTTATGACCAAAACCAATTTTGCCCCAATTTCTCCTCTAAAACTAAAAGAACTACCAGTTAATTTTCTAAATTTAGCAAACCCACCAAAATTGGCGCTGCCTCTGAAATTTCCACCAGTTTAAATGTTTGGATTAATTAGCACTAATCAATCATTATGAGCAGATAAGCATTGGTTTATAGATAAGCGCACAATAAGTGCTAATTGTGTAATGTCATTAGTAATCCACGTTTTAAATTAAATAAATGTGATTAATTATTTTCCGCTAGTTCATTGTCGTAGCTCTCATTTCAACTGTCGTGGCCACATCAGGATGAATTTGGCCCGAGGAGCTGGCCCCCTCCAACCCCCAAACGGTCAGCAACGAAAACTTAAATTTGCACGAAAGACTGTATGTGTAAGAAACACCCGACAGTGGGGATGGTAAGGCAATCGGTTTGCAGGCGGGAGGTTAGGGGTTCAAGCCCCCGCACCACCATAAAGTTTTATACCAAGTTATAATAATCCTTTCGCCATATTTTTTGATGCTGCCAATTTTAATCCCGCCGCTAGTTTAGTTGGAAGACCTCCTAAATGTAGTTGAACTTCGTCGTGGGTTTAGAACTATAATATATATATATATATATATATATAATATATATATATATATATATATATATATATATATATATTAAAATGAGTCCACCCATAAGACTAATGTCTGACATTGATATAATCAAATAATTCGACCCCCATAGGTTAGGAGATGGCCCACTAGAGAGGACACGTGGCGCCCTCTGGTTGGGTTGTACTCCATCCCTAAAAACAAATTTCAAATTCCAACTTAGAAGAATTTGGAGGTCATTGGAAAATTTCTTTCTTCACTTAACCCATATGGCGAATCTAAAAATGACACTTGTCACAGTGTCACTGGCTGCAATCTGGATAATATTCTTGCAATGCTGACTGTACCTGCCACATCATCAATGTACCTATACTACTCACTTTTTGCATGTTTTGAAAAATGAACAACAGATGATAACTCAGTCATACGAACTCAAATTTTGATGAAACGAGTTAAGCTAGAATCCTAGCGACAAACTCTATATGTTCGTTCAAGTTTGAATAAATTTCAATCACTTTCAATTTTTAGCTAAAACTTGAGCTTTAGATCAAAGACTCAGTGAACGGGAGGGAAAAATTACCGAATCGGGAACACTTATGGTCTGATTTGGTATAAGAAGAAATCAGGTGAAATACTAGAGATGGAGGTTCATTCAAGGGAGAGGATGAAGAAAAAATTTCATTGGTTGGGGAGGGAAAGAAGGGTAAAGGTAAGAAATCTCAAACCAAACTAGATTCCAGCCAGGGGAACAAGAAGAAAGACTTTTCCAAAATAAAATGCTTCAATTATCTTGAATTTGGGAAATATGCTACAAAGTGTCCACACAAAACTTCTAGCAAGAAGAATTCAGGAGGAGTAGCATGTGAGGCATTGGCTTCATAGTTCGAGTTAGAATTCACCTTGATCGCATGCATGGACAACACTATTATGGGAAGCGTGTGGTACTTGGACTCAGGTGCCTCATTACACATAACAGGGTGTAGAGAGTTTGTTAGTGACGTGGAGGAGAAATATCTCCATATGCATATTGAACTTGGGGATGATGGAAGGTAAAATGCTACTAGGATTGGTACATTAACATTTAAAACAAAGTCGAGATCCCATCTTCACCTAAATTATGTCATGTTTGTACTAGGCCTGAAGAAGAACCTTATCTTTGTGGGAGTTTTGGAAGACCGTTTTTATGATGTAATTTTTAGTAAAGGGAAATCCTTTCTGAGACACATAGCCATTGGGGAAGTGAAGCAGATCGGGGTTCGTGTGGAGAACATGTACAAACTTGATGTGGAAGATTGTGATATATTAAGCACTAAGGCATAGAAAGTGCAGAGTTGAGATGTTGGTGAACTCTGGCATAGAAGACTTGGTCCTATGCACCATGTCGCCCTTAAAATTATGCATAAAATAACTAGTGCCCTCTCTAAAGGATCACTTGAGAAGCAGGATGTCTGCAAGGGTTTTACCTTGGGGAAGTATGTAAAATCCACATTCCATGATCAAGACAACAAAGTAAATGTAGTCTTGGAGATATTCCACTATGATGTTTTTGGACCCTTATCGACAACCTCCACTACCAGACATAAATACTATATTATTTTTATTGATGATTTCTCAAGAAAGTGTTGGACCTTATTCATGTTGATGAAGGATGAGACATTCTCAAAATTTGTAGAATTCAAGGCACTAGTTTAGAAAGAGACTGAAAAGAAGGTGAAGGATCCCAGGAGTGACAATGGAGGTGAGTATGTTTCGAATGACTTCAAAGACTTTTTTTCCAAAGAAGGAATTTTGAAGAGAACTGATAGCTACCCACATCCCATATCAGAATGGGGTAGCTAAGAGAAAGGATCGGAGCATTGTGGGAGCTGCAAGAGCTATGCTACATGACCAAGTCATGCCATTGCATTTGTGGCAGAGGCATATAACGCGATAGTCTACTTGTAGAACTGAAGTCCTCATCAGATTCTTGGTATGATTACACCATAGGAAGCATTCTCGGGGAGAAAGGCGGATGTGTCTCATTTCATAATTTTTGGAGCCTCTGTTTACTACCATGTCTCCAAATATTCGAGGAAGAAACTTGAGCCAACAACAGAGATGGGATTTTTTTGGGTTACACCGAAACTCCACACAATTATCGGATGTACTTACCTTCCCTCAGAATGACATTTTTGTGAAGGGATGTAAATTTTGATGAGGAGAAAGAAATGATATGCTCTCTTGATAGGGAGCTTAAAATCCCATGACAATAGGAGCTTTTAGCTCCAAAGGAGGAGCCTCAGGAAGTTGTGGAGAAGCCACAAATGGAGGAGCATAGAGGAGGAAGAGAGGAGATATCCACTCAAGTAGAACCATCCAGAGAAGGTAGAAAAATAACCATGGAAGTTGAAATATGGGAGGAGGATGTGAGGTAGAATGTGGGATCTCCTTCAAATTTGTGCAGGCAAAGGAGGTCACCTGAGAGGTATACTGGCTACATGGCTCTAATGACTGAGCTTGTAGATATTGAGCCATCCTCTTTTGAGGAAGTGATTGAGAAACCAGTTTGGGTTGATGCAACCATAGAATAATAGTAATCCATCATAAGGAATAGTGTTATGGAAGTCATCCCAACATAGGCATGAAAATTATTTTTTGGTTCGAAATGGATCTCCAAAGTTAAGCATGTGGTAGAAAAAATCATAGAGAAGTATAAGGCCATATTTGCGGCCCAAGGATTCTCTCAGGTTGATGGAATTGACTATGAGGAAACCTTTCTCCCGTAGAAAGGTATTCATCCATCAAATGAATTATTGCATTGGATGCATAGATGGGGTGGAAGATCCACCAAATGGATGTAAAAAAAAATTTCTCAATAGTTTTATTGAGAAGCAAGTGTACATATATAATCCATAATGTTTTGAGACATTTTATCATGAGTCTCATGTCTGCATACTCAGGCGAGCATTGTACGGTCTGAAACAAGCACCCCAAGCTTGGTACACTCGGATTGATAGTTATCTCACTGGATTGGGCTTCACCAAAAGTGAAGAAGATGCAATCATCTATCATATTTTGGTAGAAGGTGAATTTCATATCATTGTTTTATATGTTGATGATTTAATATTGACAGGTGATGAGCAGTTGATTAGCTCTTGCAAGGAGGACCTTGCAAGGGAATTTGAGATGAAAGTCATGGGTCGCATGCACTGCTTCCTTGGGCTGGAAGTATGTCAAGGTGATGGGGAATTTTTTGTATCTCAAGGCAAGTATGCCACCAAGATACTGTATATATTTCGCATGGATATTTTTAAACCCATGGATATACCTCTAGCAACCAACTAGAGGAAGCATAATACCACTTTAGGTGAAGAAATTGACGCTACAATTTATTGGCAGCTAGTGTGTTCACTAATGTATCTTGTGAACACACGACCATATATGTGATATGCAGTCAACCAGCTAAGCCAAGCTATGTTTAGGCTAACCAAATTGTATTAGAATGCAGCAAAGAAAATTTTATGGTACCTCAGAGGCACTGCCCAGTATAGATTATGGTACAGACAAACAAAGGGGGTGAGGTAAAATGGCTTCATAGATGCAGATTGGGTAGGGAGTCCATCCGAATGAAAGAGTACATAAGGGGAAATTTTCAGTGTTGGGTCCGTATTAACTTCTTGGTACAACAAGAAGTAGAGGTTTGTGGCACTCATCTCAGTGGAATTTGAATACATGGTTGCAATTAAAGAAGCATGTGAGGCGATCTAGATGAGAAATATACTTGTGGGATTGTTTGGTCAGGAGATTGATCCAACTGTGATCTATTGTGATTAAATAGTTTCAATAATATCTCTAATAATCCAGTATTTCACAATCGATCCAAGCATATAGATATCTTGTATCATCATTTATGGGACTGTGTGCATAGGATTATAATTTTGCTACAATACATTATCACTAAGGAACAAGATGTTGACATATTGACAAAGGATTTTTCAAGAGGGTAGTTATAATTCCATAGGTGCAGGATAGGGGTGTTTGATAATCCCTTTCTTATTAAGAGGGAGTGTTGAGAAGTGCAGCATGAAAGGCTCAATTTGACTCGGCCTTGTCAAATTGAGAAAATTCAAAAGTTCCACATCAACAAACAACTTGGAGGCAGTTAACTGTGGTAACAGGCTCTTGTCACTCAGTTAGCTCAGCAAATTCAAGTTATATGGCTTGGACAACATTTATGCATGTGTGATTGCTAAATTTTAGTAATCCATATTAGTTATTTCCAGTTGTACTCAATTAAACTATTTTTGATGGTTAATAGAACTAGTTGGAGGTCAGTTGTGTAGTGGGACAATAGTCTAACTTAGAGATCATCCGTTTAAATGATCAATCAACCAAAAATAGCTCATTCATGCAAGGAATTTGAATTTCTCAGTTGTGGTGGAGATTCCAAGGTAGTGTAACATCAGTTGTAGACTATTCTTCAGTGTATAGGTGTTGCATGAAATTAGTAATCAATCATTGGGAATTGTGCAATCAATTCGGAGGAAATTCCTAAATAATAGAGGCCAATTTCCTCAAGATTTGTGCAATTAAATAGGAGGCTAGGTGATTTGATATTTGGCTAAGTGTTATCCATAGTTGTTCATTGAGCAGAGAGAACATTTATTCTTTTGTAGGTTGAGCTCAAAGATGGAGCTAGCAATTGTAATAGATTCTTTATTCATCTTATTAATGCAAAGAGGCTTGAGGGGTTTTACCCAGTTGGTTTCCCCTAGAAATCACTGTGTATTTTTGCTTGTGCTTATTGCATGTCTATGCATGTTGTTCTAAATTGTGAATTCCATTCTAAATATCAATAGAGTAGAATTGTGTCTCTTGATTTTAGATTAAATTTCTTGAGCAGTTGCAATTATATCAAAATTTATACATATTTTTTCTTTTTCCTTGTGATATTTTTTATGTGGAAAATTTAAAATAAAAGGGTGTTATTATAGTTTTTGAAAGTTCATGAAACAAAATATTGAAGGTATGACACTTGTCTAAGTGTTTTTTTAACAGAGATGTTAGTTTTGTAAATTTGTTTTTGGAAGCATAAAGGTGAAATTCGTGTGTTCTTTTGGAAAATATAAAATTTTTATATTATCTATATAAAATTGGAGATATAAGTTTTGATGTTTTGTGATAGGTATAAGAGTGAAAAACTCCATAGGTTAATTTGGCAGATATCACGTTTTATGTAAAGTTAAGACAGATTTTTTATGGATTTAAGGATTTGATGATTTCTTGTAGAATATTGAAGTCTTTTCTAGTTTAAATGAGGTGGGGGCGGGCACAAAGATTCATTGTAATTGAAGCATCAAAAAATATTGCATTTTGTGATGTAAAAGCATCAATAAGAGTCAAGTAAAATACTTTATCAATATCCTTTTTTCTAAGGCTATCAAAGGTTCAAGGCCAAGCCCCTATAGCACTTAGGGTGTATAGTGTCTCCTTTAAATGGTACTTGGTTTTTTATCATGTGCACTTGATAAAGAATTCATCATGTCAAAATTGGTAAACTTATTCTATCAATCAAAAAAATTGAATGGACCCAAGAACTATAATACTTGGAGTTGTGACATTCAAAATACATTGATTTTTAATGACTTGTGAAAGTACATATGTAATGGAGATAGAGATCCAATTAATTCAAATGATGCTAGAGAGATAGAAAAATGGAAATTAAAAGATGAAAAGGCAACTGCACTATTGATATCCTCTATTTATACATATTAAAAATACAATTGATACTGGGAATGCATAGAAAATATTTAAGAATATGTTCGATACTCAATTCAAACTAAAAATGTTGGAGCTCCATACAAAAATTCTTAATCAAAATATGGCTGGAGGGGGGGATGTTTTGGAGTACATCCCTCGTTTAAAAAATATTTGGCTGGAATTACTAAAATTTGGTTTTAAAACTATGGAAGACAAATTTATGACATCCATCTTGATGCATAGGTTACCACCCTCTTATATGTTAATTTGGTAGCTTAGTGACAAATTCCAATCATGCGAATAGATTCCTCTTTTCGAGAGGAACAATTTTGACTATTGAAGTGCTCAATTTGGGAAAGGGAAAGTGTATTTTTGAAGAAAATTCCACGTGCACAAAAGGACAGGTTGGCCCAAAAGATAAAATGGACAACCATGGATGGCTATAAATACAAGTCAATTGACCCTCATTTGGACATAATCATTATCATTCTTATTTCTTTTGATTTGGCTTGCACAGGTCTGAGTTTTGCTCACGGATATTGGCTCGTATAGGTCTGATATTGGAGGGTTTGAATCTCGCATGTGTGTTTACGGTTTTTTTTTTTCCAGCCGAAGGCATACTTCAGGAAAATTTCAGTCGCAATTTCACGTAGGCTCATGCATGTGATTGGAGGGTTTCATCCACAAGCACATCACTCTCTGCATGTGATTGGGCGCTAGGGTTTGAATTTTTCAATTGACTACATATTTTGTCAGTTGAATGGAGAATTTGAAAGTTGAACGCAGATAGTGACAGTTGATCTCGGGCTTCTGAATCAGGGTTTTGATTATTAGAATTGTTGGGTTCATTTCATGGATTTTGTTTAATTACTGTTTTTAGGATTATGGTTGAAGATATGAATCATTGTACTCTTTTTTTCTAAATCATTCAATGAAAATCTAATAATAAGAATAATTTGAAAGGGTTTTCCCCGTAGTGGGTTTTTCCCTGGTCTCCAACCAATCTTGGTGTCTCTAAGTGTGAAAGCTTTTCTTCTATTTTTCATTTATATTTCATTGCATTGATGATGATATTGCTATTTCTGTATAGTTTCATATGTTGCTTAATAAAGTTGGAAATTTGTATAATGTTATGATGTTGTGGGGTGAATTTAATTTGTAAATAATTAAATTCAATTATCAAAGAAAATAACAATATAGCCCTAATAAAATTTAACATGGAATCAGAGTTGGGTTGAATAAAATTCATCGATATCACCCTTGAGAAGACGCCTTTCATGGAAATAAGAAAATATGGAGGAGACCTAAAAGAATACTAGGGTTTGAAGGAAACCCTAGGAAATTTTGATATTGGGGTTTTATGGATATTATGAGGTTAGGTTTTGCAAGAAACCCTGGATTGTGAAAAAAAATTGAGATATGCAATCTAGAAACCCTACCATGATCAACATGAATATGTTCAAGAACTTGTGATAGGTTTGATATATCACTAGATGGGATAATCTCACTTAGGCCCAGTTATTTATGAAGTTGGTTGAAATATAATGAAGGCAACAATGTTATATGGACAATGGATAGTAATGACTCTTGAAGGTTTTTCAAGAGGTGGATGATCACCTTTCATTGAAGATAAGTACTTTTTATTTATGTTACTCATTTATTTACTCTCTTTTAGATTTATTGATCTAATCATTGATTATACTTCTTGCATGTATATTTCATTATTTGGATACTTTTAACCTCCTGATGAGATGTGATAAGTATATCCTTCTTGAGGATCATCTGAGGTGCATGAAAATATGGCTAGTGCAAGAAGAAAAGAGCTATAGTTTCCCATGACAAGTAAGTGATACAAAGTGAAAAGGTATCTGAATGTTATAAGGTATGTATATTATATTATTTCAGGTGCAATTTTAGATGGCAAGGTAAGCCCGAAGGTATGATGAGAATATCACCTCACAAAAGGCTAATATATGCATATGAAAATAAGTTTGATTATGGTACATGTGATAGATATTGGTACACTTGATATTTCGCAAGGATATTACATTCTAGGCATGATGAATTTCCCAGATGCATTGACTTTGATATATTGTGATTTGATACTCGTGATAAGCATGGTATCCTTAATGATTAAAGTGTACCAACAAGATTAATATTCGAAATATTCTTGTTGACCTTGTTTACGTTTTGATAAGCTTAGTAAATTGGACAATGTGATAAATATGGATGCCCTGACTTGATGGTTGAGTAATATGATAAAGAAGTGATGCAGTGATCATAATATTTGAAGTATGATGAAACACATGTCAATTTCTCTAATCATATGAATCTAACCCTTGATGTAATTTTGATGTCATGTTCATATGTGATGATGAATTAGTTGATGCTAGCATGTTATGACCATGATGAATATATGTTTTAGAACCTGATATAGTTTGATTTCATGATCTAACAGTTTTGTTGATGCATTAAAATATTGTGATAGGTTGATGTTTTCAATTATGATGATTTAATTTGCTTCCCATTCAGACATAGAAACTTTCCATAAGATCCCTACATATATTATCATTTGCATTAAATGTATAAAAGTCTCTTTATTTTTGAAGTAATATTTTTGGACATGAATAGTCAAATATCTGATGTTGTTAGTCTACAGCAAGGTTTGGTCTGAGAAGAGAAGGTTTCACCTAGTCTAAGCCCCAACTATGGGGAGAAAGGATTTAGAGTGTGGTTATAAGAATCCCAACATCATTGAAGAAGTATTATGGGTGTGTTTGTGCATGTAGGACACAAAATTTAAATCCCTATGCATAAAAATAGGAGCACACCTAGAGTATAACAGTCCTACAGATATGGAGCAGACAATAGAAAGTTCTATGAGCAGGGAAGTTTGAATGTTTGACTTACTATAGAGAATGATAATGTGTTGACTAAACTTGTGTTTTTAGGGGACTGAAATATGCATATCAGTATGATACTTTGATTTGATAACAATTGCAAGGGTTCGACAAGGTCTGGCTTATTGGTTTAATATCGATGACAAGTATTGGAGTCTTGACATGATGCTTGATAGTTCATAGATATCTTTTGACTTATGGATTGATTGAATTAAGTGGTAACAAATTAGGGTTTTGATTTGATAATTGATTATTTTCCTTTATGACAGTGTTATGTGGGCATAGTAACTTTCAGTGACTAATTGGTATTCCATAGTGATTCTGTATTGGCATCATTGGCCTTGGCACATTGGTTTGAGTATAAACAAGCAATTCTGATTTAGTATGCAGTAATCTCACAATGACTCGATGAAACATATATGACTTATCCTTGATGTATAATAAGAAAAATGATTCATATTATTATTATGTGATGGCCTAATGGAGTTTGATATTTCTTAATATCAATTTTTTAACATGACAACCTGGTATTTGGATGTGAACTCTTCTTGACACTTGGTACGAAGAGTTTGTTACAGTGATATTGGCATAAAATTTTATGACTTTGATATCAGTTTTGATCTGGCATCTAAGGCTTTATAATCTTACTTAGTTTATTTGATTTCATAGTGTTGATTTGCTCGAATAGCATTGTATGGTTTGAAGCAATCATCTGAAAATAAAACAATCATCCTCTAACACTTTGCAATTTTGATGAACTTGGAATTTTAAATGTAAAATTAGTTTACAACTTATTCAAAATGAGTGGTTAAGTTTTCAAATGAAATTAAAAGTGAGCAAATTCATATGCAAATCAATATGATAAACATGCAAAGAAGAAACAAGCAAGTGATAATGGATTTCACCCCTCCTGGGCTATGTCTCTAAGCCTCACTCCAATGTCTAGGCCACTTTATTGATCTTGACAACAAATAAGCACATTAAAAATTGTTGACTCTGAAGTGTCATTGTTTCTCCTACAAAGAACTCTCACTCAAAAATATGACTCCCTATGATAAGTCATGATGGTGTCAACAGAAAAGGACTCTCTCACAATAGGCCCTTGTACTCAATCTAAGATTAAGAAAACATAAAAATACAACTACTTCATCACGATGTGTTGAACATATTTTCATGAAATTTGTTGACAAAACATTGAGTGGTTTGATTCCCCTTCAAGGAAACATTATCCTACAAATAACTCTCACTCTAAAAAGTATGACCACCTACAGTCAGTCATAAAATGGTCAACATGAAAATGGATATCACATCAATACCTTGTACTCCATCTGAAAATGACCATAACATGTACAACAACTCCACATTGAGGTACTAAAAAAATCTTTCATAAAAACACATAGTGAGAAAAGATAAAGAATGGTTGAACCATGTAATTCATAGTTGTTGCAGATAAAATATGAAGGTCGGAAAACCCCTACAAGGTCTTCTCCATGCTCAAAAGGCCTTAAAAATTTCTTCAAACCACTGATTGTTCCTGGCACCAAAAGACTCAAACATGCAAAAATTACTTCCAGAAGTGCTCCAATCAGGAAATTGAGGTTTTCAATGGACTCAGAATTCCCAAAAAAAACTATCTAAGCTCTTCTTGAGCTCAACAATGTTGAAAAATGAGCAATTTATGGCTCTTCAAGCCTAGCTCTATTATTTGTCCCTCAATTTGGCAGAACCTACTAACTATGCAACAAATATTCCATTTAAACTGTTTGGGAGGCGAAAATTTCTCCCACCATCGATGTGTTTTGTCGCTTAGCTAATTCGCCCAATAACCCCTTGTGCACAAAAATAGGGCCACATGAAGAACCATAAGGATGAGGGTTGGGGACAACAGTCCACCCTCGTCGATCTTGGCACCTTCTTTGTCAGGCATGTGGTCATGTGGAGATTGATGTGGCCAGGTGATCAGGTGATCAAGTCCTTAATGGAAAAATGCTCAAAAAATTAGTTGCTCAGAATTGGTCCAAACCAGAACAACATGAAAGATCTCGGAAAAACGATCATGTGGAAGTGAACAGCACTGAAAACCAACGTTGTATGAGAAATTTATTTAGCTTTGAAGTTTTCCAATTTCAGTAAAAAAAATGGCCAATTTGACTTTACAAAAATATTTTATTAAAAAGAGAATATTCCACAGAATATTCTGGGAATATTCCACAGAATATTTTGCAAAATATTTCGAAGGCAGCCAATCATAGGGCGCCACATGGCCAGCCTAGAGGCCGCCACGTGGCCCCAAGTTCGAATGAAATTGTGTTATAAAAATTTGTTATGTGTGGCAGGGATCGACCCTGGGTCTGGGCGGAGCCAATCGGGGGGGCCCGACCGTTGGGTCACGACGTGGTTTTTAACAATCATTGGTTCGAGCTTTTATTTAAACTTTTGGATTTGTATGGGCGGGGCCCGAAAGGGGGCCAACCCCCTCCATCATATGACTCAGATCTCGGAACCCACAGCTTATTCCATCGGCGCGCAACGTCGGGGTATGTTCACACGGCCCAACGGAAGGTGCGGAGGACATTCATCTATATGGTTCAAACCTTTTAAACCACCACCAACAACTCTAATTTCATTCAATTGTTTCCATACGGTGCGGTCCTATGGACCTTATCCAGCAGCCCCCTATTTCGTGGGAAGTTTCGGCGGAGTGCCATCTTTGGCGCCAGTCCCCAAAATTGTCAGAGCTATCTGGAGTTCCACCACATTTGGTGGAGCTTTCCTAGCCCTAATTGGGCAAAGTTTGTTTCAGTCATAATTTTGGCTAGGGAAGTCCAATTGGAGTGAATTGTTTTTTGGATTTGGGGGTATTGGAACATTCTGAAGCTGTTGGAACAGGTTGCAGAGCCATCAGGGCACTCTGTCAGAGGTTTAATCAGTGGATTTGCTTGTGGATCCATTAGGGCTAAGGGAATGATCAACTATATTGGACTATGTTCATCTATTTGAGGTGAATGAATAGTCAATTTTTACTATTTCCAGCACTCTGATTTTGAATTTGCAGTTATTTTAGCCTTTTGAGGCTTTATTCATGGTGTAATACTCAATTTGAGCATTAATAAAAGAGGGAAAAGCCTATTTGGAGGCTTTTGGACCCAGCATAGGTAGCCGAAGAGAGGGGTGAACTGCTTAAACAAATGCTTACTATTATGCTGTGCATTCTTGCTGCTTATTTCCAGAGTTTACTCCATTAAACAGTAATTTTTAATAAGTCCACTTTTCACAATGAGACTTATACAGTGATCAAAACACATTTGTTCCATTTCAAACCACATTACTTCCATTGCAGAATACCTTAACTTGCTTATTCACACATAAAAATTGGCTAATGAATACTTTGCAAACAGAAAAAAATACTTTCATTGCCAGATCGTTTTAGTGTTTACTTCATATTTCTTTAGGCAGAGCGAGTAAGAGGGCCAGAAGCTTCTGGTTTCATCCTTTCTAGTAAAGGTGAAATAACCAGTAAAATCCCCTACTATCTATCTCTGTATAAGAAATATTTTGTTCACACATTTCAGATCAGATTGGTATCAGAGCTCTAGGTTTTGCTTAAGAGTTTGTGAATTTTGTGCAAGGAAATTGTGTTGTTCTACAAATTTGATGCTTACTAGGCTGAAATTGAAAAGAGGGGAAGGTCAATTGGTGAGTGAACAAGACAATCCTCAACCAAGGAGGGCTAGGGTGCCATTATCTCCACCTTCCATTTCATCCTCATTAGCCTTAGAATCAACCACAAACATGTCTTCCAGAGAAGGAGAAGTACATGAGGAAATGGATCCCAAGGAAGAAGAAAGAGTCTTTAGAAAAGCTTTCTTGGACATGACTGAGATGGTTAGGATCCTCTATCAAGAGAGAAATGATAGGATTGTTGGAGAAGAGTCTAGAAACCAAAGAGAAGAAGGAGATTCTTCAGGAGGGAAGAAAGACAATGATAATTCTAAGAAAGGGAATGGAGGAAATGGTGATCCACCATCTCCATCATCATCCTCTTCCTCCACATCATCCTCTTCAACTTCTGTTAATCAGTCACACAAAACAAAAACATCTCTTATAAATCCTTTGTTAAAGCTTGATGTGAAATTTGAGTTGCCTATGTTTAATGGAGATGTGAATGCAGAAAAATTGGATAACTGGATTAGACAACTGGAAGTCTATCTAAGGATTCAGAATCTACATGATGATGACACAAAAATCCAATTAGCCTCATTGAGAATGGATGGAGCAGCTTTGGTTTGGTGGGAAGCCAAGACCAGAGAGGAGATCAAGAAGCATGGTCAGATAAATCTAACTTGGAATGAGTTTATTATTGCTATTAAGAAACAATTTTATCCTCTTTCTTATCTTCAGATGGATATCATGAATTGGAAAAATTTTAGACAACTCAAGGGACAAAATGTGCAAGACTACACCCAAGAATTTAGAAGGAGAGCACTCTTACTTGGGGTTGATTTACAAAGTCAAGACACTTTGTTAAAGTACATAGGAGGTTTGCACAATTACCTTCAACATACTATTCTAATGTTTAATCCTACCAGCTTATATGAATTCTGTGTACAGGCTACACATTTAGAAGCTAGAGGAAAGAATACTTTTGATGAGGATAGTAATTTTAAGAACAAAGGAAAGAAAAGAGTTGCAAATTCAAGAAAAGAAAAAGGAAAGTTATTTTGCAAGAACTGTTCAAAGACAAGTCATGATGAAGACCACTGTTGGAAACTTCATCCTGAACTGAAACTAGAAAAATACAAGAACAAAAACAATACCAAAGAAAAGGAGAAAATTGTAGCAATAGTTGAGCAAGACTTAGGGTCAGACTCAGGAGATGAGACAAAAAGCATCGCCATGGTTTTAAAGAACATTAAGGGGAAAGAAGTGATGCAAGACACAATTCCCAGTTCTAGCTCTTTGAATTTTCACAAAGATACTCATGAAGAAAAGAGGAAGATAGAGCTCTTCCATGTGAGGGTAATTTCAAAACATACCAAAATTGACACACTATTTGATAGTGGGTCACAAGCGAATCTTATATCTGAAGACTTGGTCAAGCAGCTTAAACTTGAGACCATTCCACATCTGAAGCCTTATCCACTTGGATGGATATGCAAGGATGCCAACTTGTAAGTCTCAAGAAAGTGCATATTGCACTTTGCAATAACTCCACACTTTATTGACACAGTTGAACTTGATGTGGTGCCGCTTGATATCTTAGGAATTGTTTTGGGAAGTCCTTACTTATTTGACAGGAAGGTCATCTTCTATCGCCATGAAAACAAGTATCACTTGTTCAAAGATGGTAAAGAGTACATTGTGAGAGCACACAAGAAGAAGCTGGAATCTGCTTTACTCCATGCAATTCAATTGAAAAGGTTGGTTAATGCTAGTCAAAGTCTAACTTTTTTGATGTTGAAACGACAAGATTTTGAGCATTTACCTTTTCTTGATGTTGTTAATAATATGTCTCAGTTTGATAACAGTTTGTCTTTGAAAGAAGATGATGTTATGTTGCAAAAATTACCTTTTGGGTCAGCCAATGCAGTGAATGAAGTTTCAAAGCCAAGTAGTGCAAGCAAGGAGGACACACAATTCAGCATGGGACAAAGTTGGTTTCAGAATGGTAGAATTCGCCATGGGAACAGTTTGCAAGGTGAAAGTTATTTTAAGTCTTTTTGGAAGTTTGATCAGTGTAGAAAAAGTTTGTTTTCTGCAGGTTACAATTGATGTTCTGCAAATTTTAATCATTTGCATCATGACTCCGTCAATCTTAGCAACGGTCGATCAGTTAAATCCAGAGACAGTTTATCATTTTATCAAAAGCTCCATTTGATGAAATCGGGTAGATTTCAGTTATTCAAGGGTGGAAGAGTGGAAAATCAGTCTCCACATTATCAGTTTCACTAATCAAAGAGATTTTGGGGTCCAAAAGCTTCCCATTTGGGAGGTGTGATCACGTGATCAAGTCCTTAATGGAAAAATGCTCAAAAAAATAGTTGCTCGGAATTGGTCCAAACCAGAACGACAGGAAAGATCTCGAAAAAAAAATCTTGTAGACGTGAACGGCACTGAAAACCGACGCTATATGAGAAATTTATTCAGCTTTGAAGTTTTCCAATTTCAATTAAAAAATGGCCAATTTGACTTTACAAAAATATTTTATTAAAAAGAGAATATTCCACAAAATATTCTAGGAATATTCCATAGAATATTCTGTGGAATATTCTGAAGGCAGCCAATCAGAGGGCACCACGTGGCAAGCCCAGAGGCCGCCACGTGGCCCCAAGTTCGAATGAAATTGTGTTATAAAAATTTGTTATGCGCGGCAGGGATTGGACCCGGGTCGGGGCGGAGCCAACCGGGGGGGCCCGACCATTGGGTCACGGTGTGGTTTTTAACAATCATTGGTTCGAGCTTTTATTTAAAGTTTTGGATTTGTATGGGCAGGGCCTAAAAGGGGGCCAGCCCCGTCCATCATATGACTTAGAGCTTGGAACCCATAGCTTATTCCATTGGCACGCAACGTCGGGGTATGGTCACACGGCCCAACGGAAGGTGCGGAGGACATTCATATATACGGTTCAAACCTTTTAAACTGTCGACAACAACTTTAAGTTCATTCAATTATTTCCATACGGTGCAGTCCTATGGACCTTATCCTTCAGCCCCCCATTTCGTGGGAAGTTTCGGCGGAGTGCCATCTTTGGTGCCAGTCCCCAAAATTGTCGAAGCTATCTGGAGTTCTACCACATTTGGTGGAGCTTTCCTAGCCCTAACTAGGCAAACTTTGTTTCAGTCATAATTTTGGCTAGGGAAGTCCAATTGGAGCGATTGTTTTTTTAGATTTGGGGGTATTGGAACATTCTGAAGCTATTGGAACAAGTTGTAGAGCCATTAGGGCACTCTGTCAGAGGTTTTATCAGCGGATTTTCTTGTGGAGCCACCAAGGCTAAGGGAATGATCAGCTGTATTGGACTATGTTCATCTATTTGAGGTGAATGAATAGTCAATTTTTACTGTTTCCAGCACTCTGATTCTGAATTTGCAGCTATTTTAGCCTTTTGAGGCTTTCTTCATGGTGTAATGCTTAATTTGAGCATTAATAAAAGAGGGAAAAGCCTATTTGGAGGCTTTTGGACCCAGCAGAGGTAGCCCAAGAGAGGGTTGAACTTCTTAAACAAATGCTTACTGTTATGATGTGCATTCTTGCTGCTTATTTCCATAGTTTACTACATTAAACAATAATTTTTAATAAGTCCACTTTTCACAATAAGACTTATACAGTGATCAAAACACATTTGTTCCATTTCAAACCACATTACTTCCATTGCAAAATACCTTAACTTGCTTATTCACACATAACAATTGGTTAATGAATACTTTGCAAACAGAAACAAATACTTTCATTGCCAGATTGTTTTAGTGTTTACTTCATATTTATTTAGGCAGAGCCAGTAAGAGGGACAGAAGCTTCTAGTTTCATCCTTTCTAGTAAAGGTGAAATAACCAGTAAAAGCCCCTACTGTCTATCTCTGTATAAGAAATATTTTGTTCACACATTTCAGATCACCAAGGGTCGGGGCTAACTGCCCGCCCCCCCTGCCAGAGCTCCCGGTAGTGGTCACATTGGCACCGAGAATCAAGGGCCATGGTTACACACACATGCCCTCTGGCATAAAATCCTTCACCTTGGTTGCATGGGTTGCAATGGGAACCAAGGCTAGGTTCTACAACCTCTCCCTCTCCGCTAAGCACCCTTAAATCCTCTAGTGATCAGTCTCGTGCTCATTGGTCATGACCAGGGGCTGGTCCCTGTCGCACTCCACATTCTGCTCCTCGTCGATGATCACCTGGTGGTGTACATGACCAGAGATAGGGCTAAGTGTCCATCCCTCTCTGTTGAGTGCTCTAATCCCTTTGACGGTGATCCTGTGGAACGATGTGTGACTAGGGGTTTGTCCCCATCCTGTGCTCTAAGGTTTCCACACCTATGCTAGGTCATGTGGAGGGTACACATTCCCAGGGGTTGCGACTCACCGCCCAACCCCTTCCCCAAATGCGCCATTGCATTAAACTTAAATATATGCATAGAACATATCGGATAAGAAACATGGCGTAGGAAAGACGGTGGAGGTTGGAGTTGTGTTATGGCAGGTCGTTGGTTCAATCCCTACCAAGGTATCTGGGATCCATAACAAATTTTTAGCCAATAATGAGACGCCACATTGAGACCTCTAGTTGGGCCACGTGGTAGCCTTCTATTAGGCCACCCAATCAAAAATTCGACCAATAAAATTGTGACAACCTATACCTATACGAACTCAACACTTGGCGAGTTGTGGTTGGTTGATTATACACCCAGTTGGCATGTTGATGTCATCATGACATTAACAGTCCATACTTCCCAGTCAACAACCCAGTCATCCTACCTGCAAAAAAAAAAATGTTTTCCAAAAAATTCATAACATCGTAAATTTTTCATATGACATCTGATTGAGGCGATTCAAGTGTCATTGGAATAGGAACATAAAACACTTCAACTTGACATTGGTTGCAAATATTCTGGGCACTTTCATTTTTGATAAAAATTTTGATCTCTGGATCAATCAAGGTGTCTATATGGACTCAAAACAATCTTTTTCTGCAACACTAAAGGACTTGGATATGGAAAATTTTCAACATATATTACTCAAATTTGAAATTTTATGTTTCCATTGAGTTCACAATACCCAAACACCCCTCTCTAGGCTATTTTTGGGCTCAAAAAGACTGAAAATTGACCAATTTATGCCTCCCTGAAGCTTTCTCTGCTAATTGTCCTGCAAAATAGAAAAATTGTCTAACCAAACAATGAACTCATCCCTTTTGGAAAACCTCCAGGAAATATTTTCACTCAGGACCGATGATGATTACAACATAAACAGTGCATATTGTTTCCTTCTTAAACGTGCCAATAACCCTTAAGTGCCAAAGTTTTAGCCCCCAATGGTGGTCGTATGGGCACATATGGTCGGGGGGCTAAGCCTCAGTTTTGTGGTCATGTGCATGTCATGTGACTCAGATCCAAGGCTTAACTGCCTGCCCCGACATCTAAGCTCTTTGTTGTTTTGTGGTCATGGTCACATGGGAATTTAATATGACCGGGGGTTGGGCATGGGCTAGGTGCCTCACATCCTACCCTTTCTACTTGGATCTCAATTTTTCTTCAACGAAAGAACCAAGGATTGGGCCAACTACCTACCCCCACCTCCTTCGCGCCTCTTCCACAGTTCTTTGGTGTTGAATGTGACCAGGACTGGGGTCATGTGCCCCAACCCCTCCCTTAAATTCCAAAACCATTTTATATAAAATATAAATGGAGACCATAAAATATCGAGAACCACGAGCATGGTGTGGTGGTAAGGCATTAGAATATTGTTTGAAAGGTCCAGGGGTCAAACCCTACCGAGGCCGGTTGGTCGGCCTATATTAATTTTTGCCAATGACTGAGGACCACATGCCACCCTCTCATTGGTCCAATTCAACAACTGACCACCAATAAAATCTCAACACTTAACCTCGTATGGTGTTGTCACATGTCGAGCCCAGATTGATCCTCATATCCAACATGCATCCCAGTCAACATGTTGATGTCAGCATGATGTTAGTTTTACAGCCTACCCAGAGAGCAGCCCAATCAACCTTGCAAGTTTACCTTTTAGTTGTTGGGAAAAAAAATTAGAACATCATAACTCCCTCATATGATGTCGGATTGAGGCGATTCAAGTGGTGTTGGAATCAAGACAAAGAACACTACGATATGGAACTATTTTTGGGAGATTCTAAGAACTTTCATTTGTTAGCCTATTTTTTATTTGTGAATCATACCTCCCCACTTGGAACTTTTGGACCTCCAAAAGATATTTTTTCTTAGAAAATAAGTGAGGAAATAACTCCCTCATTTTCCCAATCTCAATCCACCCTTCTCTCCTTGGATTGGTACCTTTGAGCCCCATTCCAGGTACTCCACATTGCCTATGCATGAAGTCATTATCCTTCTATCAAGAATTGTGGCTTGCTGCAATTCTTTTAAAGATTCAGGAGAAAAATATGCAATGGATGGAATTTGAACATTCTGTTCATAATCGTCTTTCCTTGGTGTCTCATACAATCTTCACCTTGAATTATTTCCTTGTTGAAATACAATCTTCCACTTGGAAATCATGATCAAAATGATGCTTGAAATGATTTTCTTTGTACTTTTCTTTGTTTTCCTCAAGATACACTTGTACTCTTTGATGCACTCGTTGAATTTGTTCAATAAAAAACTTGGTTTTTTCTAGATTTATATGGTCATCTTCTACAAAAAATTTACAAATTATAAAATACAAAAAGACTTTGGAAAATAACCCAAACAAGCTTCACATACAAATACTTGTATAGATGAGTGCTTGACACAATTATAACATGTTGGACGTAATGCATCTTCCCATCCCAAATTTTAGGATGCTTACTACAATTTCCATGAAGGAAATTCATTTTACAATGTCCAACCAAAATAGCATAACAATGGCAATGAAAACATTGTTGCATATAAGTGATTTTTCACAAAAATCATTTTTACAAAATACCAAACTATGGGTACATGCAACATGTGAAATACAAAATAAATGTTTTATTTAGTTAGACAAATAGTCCAGTCATTTATTACCCAACAATGCTAGGGAAGTTTCTTTCTGCACTTCACTTTCCTCTAAAACTGCTTCAAAGATGGGTATGGTGTGCCTCGCACATTCTTTTGCCTTCTCTTTCTCAGGTGACTTCATGACTTGTTTTTCCTTCTTTGGATGAAGATGTGGATGCGGCTTCCAACACTTCTGAATCCAATTCCCACTTATATTGCAATGAGTACAAAATATTTTTTGAGCATTTCTTGACAAAAATGTCTTTCAACTTGGATGAGAATTTTCCTTCTTGGTATCACTTCCAATCGAAATATTCATTTTCTTGACTAATGCTTTCCTTTTGTGGCACTTATCTACACAATGGTTAGGAGCATGAAAAAAATTGCAAGGAAACACATTCCATGACATTTTGTTCAAATCATTTGTTGTTCATAGTCATAAAAATCCTTTTTATAATTAGGAAATTTATACCTTTTATGATGGTCCTTTTGATTATGTGCATGTCAAGGAGAACTTGATTCATGAGGATAACTTGACTTGGTTCTTCCTTTGAAGCACTCACCTCTCTTTGAAGATGTGTTTGCATCAACATCGTCATTATGACATGATCCTCCTTGAACTTGCAAGCATTGGGGAATTTTGAGGTCTAAAATGGGCCTCCTAAGGAAAATGTATAATCAAAATTCATTTTATGAGAACCAATCACATTTTAGGGGATTACATCATCCCTAATGGTTGAGGTGGCATTGCTTGAGTTAAAGGTACTTACTTGCCACATTCTCAAAGGTGGATAAAAACTCATGGTTAACCATGGTAGTGCTCTAAGTACTTTTAAAGTCAAAGTAAAGTACTCATAATAAATGTCATTTCACACTTTTTGTATAAAAATATATTGTTTTCATTTCATATGTATTGAAAGAAACAATGCATATCCCTATACATTTATTATATTATATTAAATTATATTATTGTTATATAGTATATTAATTACATGTTATTATACAATTTAAATAATATAAATTTTAATTAATAGCATATAATAAAATTAAGAATTTATAAATTTAAATTTGTATTTTATTTTAAGTTATTAAAGAACAAATGCATTAGTTTTTCAATGATAATGAATTTTTCTTGAAAAAATCATTATTATTTATGGTCACATCAGTACAATTTTTTTATTAATTTTATTTTGGTATAACTTTTGAATTGAATTTAACTATGGTTGCATGGATTGTGGTGCAAAAAGTGAATTGAAAATTCATAAATATTATTTTATTGGTTTAGCTATTATTTTATTATTTCCTTAGGAGGCCCATTTTAGACCTCAAAATTCCCCTAATGAGTTATTTATTCACAAATTTCACACTTGAAGAATTCTTTGACTTTACATCTTTGGATAAGTCTCCAACTTCATCTTGAACATAACCTAAACCTTCATGTTGTGGTTTTTCTCTCAAATGGTGCAAAATGAATATGATCATTGTTAATAGAATGAATTGAACAAGAAGTATATTTTACCTCCTTTTATGCTTGAGACTCTTGCTCCTCTTCCTGAGGCTTAGCCATCTCCTCCTTCTCCTCTTTTGTAGACGAATTGGTAGATGAAGACTTAAGAAAACCACTCTTGTGATTTAACATATCAGCAGTGTTATTCACTTGAAAAAGGGTACACACATCATTAATTCCATGACCACAAACTTGTTGAGTCTTGGGGTAACTTTTGTAGTTGAACATTCCCTAGTTTGCTCTTCAATGAAATTTTGCAACATCAAGTGTAAATTCTTCTTTGCATCCTTTTTTACTTAAAGTAATCTCCTTGATTCCATATTCTCCACTTAGAGAGAAGAATTCATTTCTTCCAATTCTAGGAGCTTTTCATGTTGCGAAATTACACTTATGCTTGTAATCTGGTCAGAACCTGCTCTGATACCACATGATCTGAAAATAAAATGATCATCCTCTAACACTTTTCAAGTCTGATAAACTTGGGTTTTTAAATGTAAAATTAGTTTACAACTTCTTCAAAGATGAGTGGTTAAGTTTTAAAATGAACTTAAAAGGGGAAAAATTCATATTCAAATCAATATGATAAACATGCATAGAATAAACAAGCAAGTGATAACAAAGTTCACCCCTCCTAGTCTATATCGTCGAGCCCTGATCCAAGGGCTAGGCCACTTTATTGATCTCAATAGAAAATGAGAAAATTACAAAATTTTGACTCTGGAGTGGCATTGTTTCTCCTACAAAGAAAGGTTCTTCTACAAATAAATCTCACTCAAAAATATGACTCCCTACAGCAAGTCATGATGGTGTCAATAGAAAAGGACTCTCTCACAATAGGTCCTTGTACTCAATCTAAGATCAAAAAGCATAAAAATACAACTACTTCATCATGAATTGTTGAAATATTTTCCCATAATCACTGTGAGAAAAGACTGAAAATAGTTTCTTTATTGAAGTAACATCTATTGTAGATACATCTCGAAAGCGTCAAAACCCCTGGCTAGGCTCTTTCCATGCTCAGCAAGGTATCTATATGGACTCAAAAAAATATTTGTCTACAACACTAAAGGACTTGCCTTTGAAAAAATTATAATATACAGTGCTCAAATCAGAAATATGATGCTTCCATTGACATCAAAAAACCAAAAAACCCTTGTCTAGGTTTTTTTTGGGCTCAAAATTACTGAAAATCGATCAAGTTATGCCTCCTCGAAGTTGTATCTGCTAAATGTCCTGCAAAATAGAAAAATTATCTAACTAGGCAATGGACTCATCCCCTTTGGAAAATCATTTCGCTTGGGACCATCATTGATTCTTCCGCAAACGGTGCAAAATGTCACCTCCTTAAACGCGCTAATAACCCTTAAGCGCCAAATGTTTGGCCCCCAATGGTGGTCGCATGGGCACATATGGTTGGGGGCCGAGGTAACCACCCACCCCCGTCGTCTAAGCCTCCATTGTGTGGTCATGTGTGTTTCATGTGTCTCAGGGCCAAGGCTTAACCAACCTGTTATAGACCATTTTGTCACATCCGAACAAAGTGAGCCTCGAATGGGGTCAATCAACATCATATTCCCCTTACCATCATCTTTCACAAATCCCTAATAATTTACCTTTCATCCCTCATAAATTCAGCCCTAAACTACCTTATCTGAGCCAGTTTTAGGACCAACGGTCCCTGCAATCCTAATGGTGTGCTTTCACTTAAAATTTGGTCCACTATGGCTAACGTTGGTCACCAGCAGGTTTCTCTCCTTTGCACATACGTTGGTTCTAGAATTTTGGGAGAATGATTGGGATTCTGGAAGCTTCACCTTCTAGGAGTTTCCAAAATTTGTTTCAACTACTTACCTTGGATTGAAATTTGGAACCTATCCTACCTAAATTTGGAGTTTTCACCACTTATTCTTTGATCTTATCCCCCCATCAAAGGTGTATCTAAAGCCCTAGAATGGTAATTGGATAAGAACTCCCAACTTACCCCTCTCTCCTATATAATTATCCTCTCATATGCTAGAGGTAATGGTTGACATTGGAGAGTAATTCAACCCTTATGTTGTTGCAGTAAGTAGTTATCATTTCATGCATAGGGTGACTGGAGGTGCATAATGTGACAAGGAAAGGATGAGTTAACAACTTGGAGGAGCTCTTCTACAAGATCGACTGCCACTTATGGTTGTAATCTCCTTCCATTTATATTAATGCAAAGAATTATTATTTTTCCTGTATGTTGTGTTATTATTTCACTCATTTCAATACCATGTTTATCTATTGAATAGAGTATTTAGATGATTTCTCATAAATCTCATATTTCCTTGGCTTGTGTTATCTCACTATACAAGATCTAATTTTGGTGATCGGAGTTGGAATTGGAGCTTCCAATCTAAAGAAGGAGAAAAGTGTGTGACGAATTCCAAGTAGGCCTCAATCCATCATCTATGTACTTTATGGAAAAGCATTAGGTTCCTTGTCTCTATGTTATTCTAGGTTGACCACCAAACCTAGGGGTGATACCTTTGTCTACAATCGTAAATCACGTATAAAAAATTGGTGACCCTACTGGGGAATGGAGTATTCCCTTGGTGGTTTGGCTTTCCTTGTCCTTTGTGTTTGATTACCTCCTTGACATACCTTTGTTGCATCATCCAACTAAGACCATACCTAGGAAGTGGATTCATTCAACCTTTTTTGAAAATTTTGTTCTGGAAACCTCTTACCCAATCCCAACGCTCCCCCAGTGCCTCTGACAGAGTGTTGCACCTCACACTAGCCCACTCTATCCCAATGTTACAAAGCACTGGTTCTCTCTCTGCACCAGCGTTGGTCCTTGTTTTTGCATAAGTTTTGCCTTAGTTTTTTAGCCTCTCTTTCATTAGCCTACTTCTAGGTTACTTTCCTTGAGTCTTCAATGTCTTGTGGTCTCTCTAAAACCCCCATTCAGCTTGCATTTGTGTTTTTTTGAGTTTGATAAGAATTAGTTTCAATTTTTCTTTGTTCTTATCATTTGATCGCTTTCAAACTTGTTTTGTTTGATTTTTGATCGCTTAGATGAATTGTCGTTTGAGTCCTCATTCTAAAAAGTGTAATTGAATCAGTAATTGAACATTTTCATCTTAATTTTCTTCATTTTGAAAATTAAGTGTGGTGAAAAGAGAAATTTTTCATTTAGGGTTTTGAATGTGCATTAGATTAGAAACAGTTGCATCGAAAAGGGAAATTGCATATTGCATCTTGTTTGCTGCAAATTATGTGTTGCATTTTGATTGTTTCTTCCCATCCTTAGCTAGATTTTCATTGAAAGAGAAAAGATTCCTACTTTCTCGTGCTATATTTTTATTTTAGGATATTCAGGTGACATTCATGGTGACCCTAAAATTGTAACTTAATCAAAGATAAATAGTAAAATATATTGAATCAACCTAAGGAGCATTTTTAACACAAACATTTATAGGTCTAGGCTAGAGACGTATTCCGACGTCGCTAAACGCAGGAGCTGTCATTGTTTTCCAGCGTTGTATCGCGGGGTTGAAATATAGTTCGATGTATATAAATGTATAGGATCGTTCTCCACGTACCTTTGAGTATATCAAATGGCGCTACACGCACGAAACGTATATGGGAACACTCTCATCGAACGGTTACACATTAGATAGCACTACTACGGACTTCACTCCCACGTACCCTCGAGTATATTTTGGGACTCCCCAATAGGTTTATCCATCCATAGGTAACTTATTATGTCGCCTTGTATACCGTGATACACCGAACACAACATTCGGGGAGATTGGTTTTCGTACGTTAAGTCCTTGGTTTTCCAAGGTGTATATTTCAGTTCATAGTTTCTTGGCAATCATTTATTCCTATATTACCCTCTTTTTGATTTATTTCATTTTATGTTAATAAAATTTATTTTCCAAGGTGGAAGAAAAAAATCTTCCTCCTTGTCGTTCACATAGAATGAAAAATAAGCCTCCTCTACCTCCAGATTCTACTCCTAATCCATGTCAAAAACATAATAAAACACAAATTACCAAATCAAGAACTTCAAGCACTAATTTTGGCCTTCCTTTTGATATTGAATTTCCAGAATCATCTGTCCCTTTGAGTTCTGAACCTGAGATTACACCTACCCCTGTTGGTGACACTAACACAACTAAAATAGAAGTCCTTGAAAATTTGCTAACTAAGGTCACAGAACCTGGCCTTTCTGAGTCAGACACTATTTCCTGAGGTGATTGAACTTGAGGAGCCTCATCCATCCTCACCTGATTTAGTGGAACCTTCCTCTTCTCTTCCTTTTTCACGGACAGAACCAATATATCTTGGGCCCAACGATGAAGCTCTTCCATACGGAATTTTGAGTATTGAAGAGATCCCTCAAGAAGACCCTCGTCCTTATTCTCCTGTTCATTGGGAAGGACTTCATTTTTATCAAACCAATCCTTTTCTGCCTCTTACAACTCCAACACAATCTCCTTCACCTAGTTCTTTGGGCTTACCCGAGGATATTTGGCAACAATATTCGTTGGCATTTTCAACCATGTCTAGAGCTGATTCAATCTCCCAACCTATGTCCACCACTATGGTCGAGACATCAAGTGTATTTTACTCATATATGTTCACAACATCACCAGAAACTCATTTGTATGGTGGCTCATTCATCCCACCTAATTAGCAGTCATTATCTGGTGCATTTTCTAGTGCGGCTTCAAATCATTGTACATATCCCATGTCATCTAATTCAGGAAAAAAATTTGGTACTTCTCTTATGAATTTCACACAATTTTCTCCTCTTCATCCATCCGCACCTACAATAGAGCAGGAGGCTAGTCCTTATATCAGTGGACAAAGCTACCCTCGTCAACCTAACTCTCCTTATGTTGGGTATCATCCATCTGGGTAACAGTTTCCTCTGTTATACTCTCCTCCTTATGCAATGGGGAAAATTTTTGTTGGTATACCTAAATATGGTAATCCACCTAATTAGGATCCTCCTTATCCTGGAATGGCTACCAATGTTAGGAAACCTACTTCCGTTGTTCAACTTGGTTCACTTTTAGATCGATTTTTGAATCCTCGGGTTGCATGATCCTCATAAAAAATTCTTATCTACTCATCAACATGATGTAGCAAGGCTACAACTTTACCCAATTTGTGGACCTGTGGGTTATGGCCCACAAAATTTTCCACTACGTACAATGGATCGCTATATTCAGCAACAAGGAAAATACGCAATATCGTAGATTTAGGCTTCATCGCCATTTCGGCACCCAAATAATATCGCATATCGCAAAACTAAGCCCATCGCAATTTTTCAATTCAATCCATATCACATATCGTAGATTTAACCATATCGCAAATTGCAAATTTGACTTATCACAATATCACGGATTTAAACTTTATCGCAATATCGCAGATTTACCAATCTCCTCATCGCATTTCCCAGGCATCTCCTACCGATTGCGATGTGCGTTAAAGTCTTACGGAAAAATGCGATATAATCTGGTCCACCCATCTATCGCTTTGTTTTTGCGACTTTATCACGACCGTCCATATCCCACTGTGTTCTTACAACACGATCTCAATCCCACTGGGTAGCGCTAACACTGTTTATCGATGGAATCGCGTCTTCAATAAAATCATGTTCTGCTATACTTTGATTTACAACGAAGTTCATAGAAACTTCGTTCACTATTCATATTCACACAACTTACAAATTAACAAAAACGAATATGTATATACACTGAGAAATTGAAATTAAATAACACACACAGACACTACAATATCGAGAACATTCCTGGATACATTAAAATACATAGATTCCATTATTTTCGAGCTCGAGTTACAAGCTAATGCCACTATGGGCCTGAATCACACATTCGCCCTAAGGTTACATTGTGCAGGCCTCTTCTCATACAACACAGACTTTATATTTAAAAGAGATTACAAAGAGTGGATCAACTAGGATCCAATATTTCCACCCACAAATCGCTTAACTAATCCCTAGAATCATTCATTTTAAGTATGTGGCTGATTTTTAAAACAAATCATATCTTCTAGATGTATCGATTTCACCTTTGAGGAAACAATTTTATCATTTTAGCTAGATTTCATGGAAATTAGCCCCCTTTTCAAATGGTTGTCCACGTCTCTCCTTCTGCAGCATTGAATTTCAATTTTGATTAAGGGTGGTCCAACACTCCTACATCGCAACACCTCAACAATCTCAAATACATGTCATCCAACCTTTACAACCTATTCTGATAGTATCTCGTTCTTTCTAGGAACTACTTAGTCAAATTGTACAAGGTTCCTCATCTTCTCAATCACTTGCGTAAAGTGCTCCTCAAGTTACAGTAGGTCAAATTCTTCAAAATTTGGCAGAGTCTCAACTGAACCCACAATACGAGGGGGAAATACAAAACCCTAACAAGAAACAAAATGGACCTCATCACACACCTTTTCAAGGCCATAAAATCCATACCCAACCATTCCAGTAGCTTTATCGCCATCCCGGGGTTGGGCAACAAACTCACTTGTATGTTGGTTATCAGAATCTTGCATATCCTAGTAACCAGGTTCCTTACTATCAGAACCCACCTTATCCAAGCATGAAAGTACCCATTTCTCATGTTATTCTTTCTTAACTAGGTCAACATCCTCTGGAATTTAATTGACAATTTCCTTTTGTGGCTACTCTCGAATTACCTAACTTAACCCAGCTTAATAATGACCCCATTGCTCATTTGCCATGGTGGCCGAGTATTCCCACTAAGTTGCCATCTGATATCCCAAAATTCAATGGGAATCTTGGAGAATACTTGTTAATTCATGTCATGATGTATCATCTACGGTGTTCATCCAACTCCCTCAATGATGATTCCATTCGACTACATCATTTTTACCGAATGCTTACAGGTACCGCAGATAAATGGTATATTGAGTTACCTAGAGCATCATTTCACGATTTCAAAACTTTAGCCACCACCTTCCTCACACATTTCCAGTTTCCAATTAGGTACAAAACTAGAACGGAACTATTGACTAACTTCAAACAATCAGATTCCTTTCACATTTAAAATCACATCCATGAGTGGAGGCATCGTCATCAATTGATCAAGACATTTTTTTCCTGATCATTTGTTGGCATAATGGTTTGTTAAATCTCTACCAGCTCCTATAATAGAATATTTGGCCAAAGGTGGAGTTGTGACCGAAGAGAAAGTCATTTCTCATGCTCAATATTTAGATATGGTTTATACCCAATCAGGCATGCTCTATGATAAGATACCAAACGCTTTGCGACCTTCAGACATTGTTCCTCTTCCACCTGGTAAAGAATCTCATGTCGTTGATGGAATTATTGGTTCTATCAGTTCACAGCTGACGAGTAAACAATCTGGTATAGCACTCGCCACTCTTACTCAAAACCGTCAATCCCACCCTACTGCAGCTTCTACTTCTGAGATAGATTTTATTTCATCTGATAAAGGAAAATATTTACAGCAACCTGAAAGAAAGAAGAAAGGTAAAGGTAAGAAAAATAAATATTCCTCACCGCATGATAAACAAACACATTCTTCTTTCGATGAGAAATGAAAGCTTCAATATCCATGCTTGATTTGCAACGAGGACCACTTTACGCATGATTGTCTACACCGTGCTGAAGTGAATCAGTTTCTTAAATCATCCACTTCTCCTGTTGTGTTGACCAACCCGTTTCCCAATCAAGAGACTCATATGGTTTCATGGGACCCCACTTCCTCTAACACGGTTTTAATTTTTTTCTCCTGAAAGCTTAGATCTGATGTTTTGGTGGCCACTCGTAACAAATACTATGGTAATGTGAATCCATTGAATGGTCAGGCTACTGATCAACCTACTAGTTTGGCACTGACCTCATCTAATTCTATTCTGCCTCTGGAATTTACTATAAAGCCTCCAAAGGGTGCTATCCATAAGTATTCTTATCACCCTCATTCAAGAGCTAACCAAAATTACAATGTGGTTGAATACTTAGCTCAGTCTCCATCAGTTATGTCAACTGTTGAGGTGTTGAAAAACTTGCCCACCAAAAAGAAGGCCTTGTTGTCTGCTATCAGATCTATGGACCCATCATATTCCAACCTAGTGGTTTTATCTCATGAAAGCTATTCTCCTATGCTTCCAGCTCAGTTCAATTTTATGATTCAGGTCACTATCCATGGTAAAACCATTCATCATTCTATTCTAGATTAGGGAGCCTCGACCGACATCCTGTCTATGTCTTGTTGGAAGGATATTGGTTCACCTCAACTGAATCAATTGACCACCACATTAAAATCCTTTTATGGAAGGACATATAAACCTTGTGGGATTTTCAATTCCCTCCAAGTGTAACTCAAGGGAAAAACTATCTTCGTTGAAATAGAATTTATTGACGGACCTCTCGATTATAATATTCTACTGGGACGCACATGGGTTCATGTTATGGTTGTCATTGTTTAAAATTACTTCTGGATGATCACGTTTCCTCATAAAGGTGGGATCGTGGCCATAGATCAACTCAAATTCTTTGTCTCTAATTCCAATGTTACTAGAAGTGTCCCTCTTGTAGGGGAAGCCCTACATTCCTATCAACATGTTGGAGTTTAATTATTGAAGGATTCATCGCTTATGGGGACTTTTTCCCTCCACTCTCCTCCCACTTCCAACTCCCCACATTCAGTTGCTTATATCAATATGATATC
Organism: Pinus albicaulis; assembly: GCA_034641835.2. Classification (NCBI taxonomy): domain Eukaryota; kingdom Viridiplantae; phylum Streptophyta; class Pinopsida; order Pinales; family Pinaceae; genus Pinus; species Pinus albicaulis. Next base: position 1,196,843,757 of record CM076584.1, on the reverse strand, counting down.
ATCCTCTACGATTATGTCTGATCCATGGATTGTACCGAATGAAACTAACATCCAATTTTTCGATGATCGAATGTCACTTAGCTCTATGGAGAAATATTATGAATCGATCTACTTGGCTTGTGCATCCCATACTTTTTCTTCAATCAATTGGGTAGATTGATATCTGAATTATGGCATTCCCTCTTATCCTTTCTCACATATATTCCCAATCGATGAAAGCATCATGGAGTTCATGATGTCAAAAGACGCCCCGTTGGACGAGCATCATCATCATTCCTCCCTGATTCCATAGAAGATAATCTCAGTAGCATGTATCTACCTAATTGAATTGAACCCTCTACGTATTATATTTCCATTCATGAGATCGACTCTAAAAATAACCTCTCGAATATCGAAGAAACCATTCCTTTCGATATTTCGATCAAACTAGGAATATTCAAAAAACTTTACATCAGAGCATCTTATTCTTCATCTAAATTCGAGACCTATCAAACCATTTTTCGTGAGTTTAGAGATGTATTTGCCTATACATATGAATAAATTCTAAGTATCGACCCAAAAATAGTGGTGCATGAAATTAAAATGTATCTTGTTGCCAAAACCATCCGAAAACACCTCTATCTGGTCCATCCTAAGAAGATTTTTGGGATAAAATAAAAAGTTGAAAACATTCTTCAGGTTGGCTTCATATACCTCGTTCCCTTAACCGATTAGGTTTCAAACGTATTCCTTGTCATGAAAAACAAGGGAATGATTCGAGTATGTGTCGTTTATAGGGATGTTAATCGAGCTTGTATGAAAGACAACAACCCAACCCCATTTATTAAACAGATTGTTGATGATTGCACTCGTAGTGAGATCTATTTATTTATGGATGGATTCTTGAGTTACAATCAAATCAACATTCTCCCAGCGAACCAACCTAAAACATCATTTATTTTTCCCTAGGGTACTTTCGCTTATAAAAATCTCCCATTCAAGCTCAAGAACACAGGTGCCACATTTCAACGTGCGATGTATTATGCTTTTCATGATATTAAACATATCATGCAACCCTATCTAGACGATCTCCCTGCTCATTCCAAGCATCGATCTGATTGCCCACTGCATTTACGGGCCATTTTTCTCTAATGTGGGAACTATAACATTCAACTTAACCCGCACAAATGTGTGTTTTATGTGGATTTTGGTTGACTTCTTGGTTTCATTATTTATAAACAAGGAATTCATATTGATCCTCTCAAATTCCAAGCAATTGTTGATTTTCCTGCGCCCGCCTCCTTAGTTCAATTACAAATAATCCAAGGGAAAGCTAACTTATTGAGTATATTTGTCCCTAATTACATCGAGATAACCAAAGTATTTACTCACTTACTGAAGAAAGGGATTCCCTTCCATTGGGATGATGTTGCACAAAAAACGTGTGATTCCATGAAAGATGTACTGGTTCGAGAATCTTTCTTATATCCCCCTAACTATCAGTGCAATTATTTCCTATATCTCACATTCGCAATGTCTACTATAGCTATGGTGTTGTTCCAATAATATTACATCGGGACTGAACATCCCATATAGTACTATCTGAGTCGGAACCTCAATGATACCGAGATCTAGTATACTCATTTTGAAAAGTTGTCTTTGGCATTCGTTCAAGACGTCCAGAGATTTCACCATTACATCTTGCTTCGGAAAACTACGGTCGTTTCAAATTTCAACCTCATGACATATATACTATCACGCCAATTTCTAGGGGGGAAGTACTCGAAATTTATATTTATTCTCCGAGAGTTTGACTTGGAATTCACCAAATCCAAGTTAAATAAATCCCTAGTTTTCGTCAAACTAAAGTGTGATATTCCTTCCATTGATGCAGAATCTACATATGAAGATTCCATTCTTAACGATTCATTGTTTCCGATATCGTCATCTAACTTGTGGTACGGATATTTCCTGATTTATCTCCAAAACCAAACTTTCCGACCTAATACCTCTCGCTCTGAGTAGCAAAATATCTGGTACCAATCCCAGGATTATTTGATTATCAGAAACACCCTTTACCATCATGGTATTGATATGATTTTACGAAGGTGTCTCACCCTCGAGGAGGCTGAGAAAGTTATGAATGATTTCCATTTAGGAGCATGTGGCGGACACTTATCTGGTTACGCTATTGTTACACAGTAATTTTTCACCGTCCCTGCAATCCCCCATACCGCACAATTGGAGGGCTCATTCCGTGACCTGTGAGCAATGACATGACTTGAAACCACTTTCATGACATCCCTCTGAACATGAGCTTTCATTTCCCTGAAGACAACTCCTTGTGAAAAACCCTAAAAACACCCCTTTTTTAATTGCGGAAAACCGATTACGATTGTAGCCAATTGGGAAATCCTTCAAAGAGGTCGCGCCAATTGGCGCTCTGTCCCAGAGTCGCACTCGCGCCAACCAATTTAAGGAGTGTTTTTTAAAAATAAATGGTGGAAGTTTCGTCCTAACCAATTCATGAACTGGTATCTATCTTGAGTTGGGAGGTTTGGCTCCGGATTTCCATGTAGAGGAAGTGGTTTTCCACCTCTCATGGAAGCTTCCTTGAGGATGGGGCCAATCCCATGATTATAGGGATCCCAACTCCCCTTCCTCCATATGAATGTCATCTCACTTTCTGACTAGTTCCCAAGAAGCCAATAGGAGCCTAATGCTGCAGAGAGCCATGATTCATTCCCATAAGGCCAAATCCAGCAAGGAGATTGTGTGAGACATCCGAAGAGGAGGCTTGTCCCATCACGGACAGTTTCGAACGTGTTCAGTGAGAGCCTCGAAGGAGAATTCAGTGTCAGAGCCAGGTTGTATCCTCCTTTGATTGATTAATGATAAACGACTATTGGTTATGGTTCCACTCCTGTTGTTGATTATGATGATGAGTTATGCCTTCTCTGACTGACATATAGTTGCATATACTGGATTTTACGCTTGCGTTTGTTTTGTTTCTTGCGTGTGCAGGTGTCCGATCACGGAGATCGTGAGGATTGTGATCTGCCGAAGCTAAGGAACGGGAGCGCTACTTTCTCTACAAGCGGCAGCGTTGGATTCCAGGTAAGCCTTCATCGCTAGTTGGTTTATGAAAAGTGGAACACTTCACTGCAGTGGGTGGCGGTTGTTGCTAGACCGATGCAGGCTAGTGGGGATAGCCTCCTGTCATGAGGGGATTGCCCTCTCCAACAAATTGTGACTCAAATGGGAAATGGGTGGTATAGGGTGCTCTGTTAAGTTTTGGTAATGAACAGAACTACTCTCCCCAGGCAATAAGAGTCAGAGGCTAGCTAGAGACCACTCATGTAGCAGGTCTCGAACGGGTAAAACAACCAAGTGAAGGCATATGATCGGCCAAGCAGATAGTGACGATGGAGTGAGAAAACCAAGGCTCATCTGGAAAAACAGGCTGATAAAATGGCAATCACAAGAGGTAAAATAGGAATGGTTTCATTTTTACACAAGCTTGAAATCAGGAAACTCTGCTTGAAGTTGGTTTCATTTTTACACAAGCTTGAAACAAAGATAAACTATGCTTGAAAACGGTTTCATTTTTACACAAGCAATTGTTAAGCTATGCTTAGGCTAGAGACGTGTTCCATCTTCTAAACCTAGTAGCTTTCATTCGCCTCTTGGCCCAGGCAGGCACTAGTACGGACTTGTGCTCCCCGTACCATCGCGTATATAAAGGGAGACCCCACTAGGTTTCTATCCTTTTATACATAGGAAGCAGTCTCTTAGCCCTATACAAAATGATACATGAACAGCATTCGGAGACTACCTGCACGTCGTTAAGTCTTTGGTTGATTTCTTTTTCATTTTGAAACCAAGGTGTATATTGCAGTTCACGGTTATTTGGTACACCCTGTGCCTAGCATTCCTGAGTAGTCATTTCGATCTTTTATGACTCTTTAAATTTGAAAAGGTCATCCTAGCTTGTCAACTCACTTGTTTTAATCCCGAAGCGATAAAGTCACCTTTTGCTTGTTTCTTAATTCTTAAATATGAAGCGGGTATAGTTTTGTTTCAATGTTTTAAATTAGCCCTTGAAATGTTCTGGTTAAAGTTAGTTCCTTAGGGTGTTGTTGAAGATCGTTGATGGCAACTTTTCGAGTTCACCTTAAGGAATCCCCTCCGATGGGAATCCTAGTCATTTTCCTCCTTTTGGAAATGTTGGTGCTCCTTATATGGCAACGTTGTCCCTTCCTAGGTTAACTATTGGGTTTCCTGTTTGGTTGTTTTCAACCTCTGTGGTCTCGAATGTCCCGGCCACTGTTCAATCGGTTCCTCCGCCTGAACAACATCATGTTGATTCCAAGGTGGACCTCTCCCCTTCTTCCCCTGTTTCTGCGTCCTCCTCTTCTAATTCTCCTGGTGAAAGTCTGGATTCGAGTAACCAGGTGGCTAAGAAGAAGAAGAAGAAGACAAAGAAGAATAAGTCTGATAAGAGAGAGGCTAAGGCTGCAGCTACTGCTTCCGAAACATCTCCTCTTGATAAACCTTCCAACCCTCCGCGAAAAGTCAAGTTCCCTTGCATGTTGTGCACGGGAGACCATCTTCTTCGAGACTTCCCTAGCATTCCCAAGGTGCTCGAAGTATGTTCCAACGGTCGTCCGTCGTTGCCTTTGGTTTCTGGGAGTCAGGTTGGGGGCACGTCTTCAGCTGGTGTTGATAAGGCTCCTAAGAAGTAGGGTAAGATTACCAATCCTTGTACGTTGTGTGGGGGGCACCATGCCATTCACCTTTGTCCGTATATGGATGAAGCCAAGCGAGTGTTGGAAAACCCGAATGTTTCTACACCATGCCTTCCTGCTGGTTACAAACATATTTCTTTGAGTATTCCACCTGCTGATGCCAGGATTGGTCAAGATTCATCCTTGGTCGATCTCGCTCCCTCAGAAATTCAAATTCAGGAATCCGTCCCCGACCAACCATTGGTCGTGGGATCAATTGAATTGGTCCCGTCTGCGGTACACTAGGTCTTTTCCGTTGAGAGTGGATCTCACCCCCCCCCCCATGTCCTTCTGGTTTCTTTAGATTCTTCAGACTTGGAGAAATATTCTCCTGTCCCTATACCTCAAGAAGCTGCTCCTCCGCCTCCCGTGATGGAGGTCCCGGAGGATACTCCTCCCGCCTTCGAGATGGAGGTCGTGGAGGATGCTCCTTCTTCTTCCGTAACACCAAGGGAAGACCATCTTGGTTCGATGGTAGCCCCTCCGAGTAGTTTGGTCGCTTCCTTTGACTGGAGTCGATTTGCAAGATACCACCTTCCATCTTATGTGCCTTTCGAGATAACGGTAGAGGCCTTTGGTCTGGTTGTACCCAGCACCATTATAGACGAAGGTGCGTCTATTAGTGTTCTATCCTCAACTACCTGGAAAGCTTTCGGTTCGTCGTCGCTTGCACATTCACGCTTGGAGAATCTATTGGAATTTAACGAATAACAAGTCATGATTAAAGGATCCTTCCAAGGTTACCTATTACTAAGGGAGATGCATTGTCCATATGTCCGTGATGGTTATTCCAGAGGGACCCTTGGATTTCAATCTGCTCTTGGGCGTGATTACATCTTCGCGGAGCGCTTGTCTCCTCTTTTCGTGTGTTGTTCTCCACATGGAAGGACGGATTGTGACCATTGACCCGACTTTCGTTCTTTGGTCTGATGTGGCAGCGGCCCCACCATATCCCTTCCTGGTTTATCCACCTGCTGCTGTCCCCCTTAGCAGGTCAACTGTGGCTACCTACCACCTTTTTGTACTTTCGGTGATGATGTGCGTGTGCGCAGTGTCTTCGGGGGCATTGGGTCACGACTTCCAGGATGTTTCCCTTCCATCAGGAGTGGAACTCTTGGAAGCCACAGCGGCTTCTTATTCATTCATCATCCAAGTCTAGTTGGAGGCCAGTAGCTTGTCTTGTGTCAAATACTTCCAAAATGAGACAAGGTCGTCGGAGCACAATTCATTTTCTTGTGTCAAGCTCCTTAAAAAATGAAACAAGACAGTTGGAGCACAGTTCGTTGTCTTGTGTCAAGCTCCTTAAAAAATGAAACAAGGTGTCACGAGGATAGTTCTTTTAATGTGTTAACCTCGTTAAAATAATGAGACATTCTTCTGTTCAATTCGAGTCTTTGATAAGTTTTCATAAAATACCAGTCGAGTCTTTTTCTTGATCTCGTAACTTGAACCTTCACTCCATCTACCTTTCCTTTTGAATGGAAGCAGAACATGCTTGCTTCTGCGAAGCATATTTTATCTTTGTTTCAAGCTTGTGTAAAAATGAAACCAACTTCAAGCAGAGTTTCCTGATTTCAAGCTTGTGTAAAAATGAAACAATTCCCATTTTACCTCTTGTGATTGCCATTTTATCAGCCTGTTTTTGCCAGATGAGCCTTGGTTTTCTCACTCCATCGTCATTATATGCTTAGCCGATCATATGCCTTCACTTGATTGTTTTACCCGTTCCTGAGGAACCGCTGCGATGATTGGTCTTGTTAGCCAACCTCTCGACCTTTATTTGTTCAGAGTAGTTCCACCATTAACAGAACCAGTTGCTACCCTTTATACCACTCGTTCCTCCAGGTGGAGTCATCTTTCAGCTCTTTTCTGACTCTCTAAACATGAAAATATTGCCGAGTTCCTTGTCGTTTTGATCTCGTTAAAGTGGAAAAAAAACGACATCTACCCAGTATACGATTACCCCTTTTTCGGGATGGGATAGATTACTTACGAAAAAGGAATACCCTAGCCTATCATGACTAGGAGGTTTTCTCAGACATAGTTTTCTACCTTTTCGGATCTGAGGAAATATTTATGAAAAGGGACTGTTGGAGTTTACTTTTCTGCTGTCTTTTCAATCTCTCTAAACATGAAAAGACACTGAGTTCTCCCTTTGTCAAACTTGTTAAACCTAAATGACATCGGAAATTTTCAATCATGACGTAATTCGAGTTTCTCCTTCCTAGGGCTCGTTAAATGTACTAGGCTAGGTTTTTTCGAAGGATGAGATTATATGACAAGAATATGGTATCCTCTTCAAGCTTGTGTAAAAATAAAGAGGTACTCGCCGGGAATGGTGGGGAAAAATGGAACCAGCATCGTTGTCGTGTCGGTAGTATGTCACTCTTGAACATGGCACTGTCTGCATTCATGTCGGATTGGGGACATCTCATCTCATTATCTGTTCGCCTCCGTGAGTTTGGGTAATCCCTTTTAACCTCTCATCTGCTCTTTGCCTTGTCATCATGACCTTGGATCTTTTGATGTCAAATACTGCCAAATCCACTGTCGTGCCGCCGATATGTTCAAGAGAATTTGACCTCTGTAGATTTCAACCTTCCTCTAATTCTCATCTAAATCTTGATTCACAAAGACATTGTGTTCTTCTGTCTCGTGTCGATGATGTGGGAAACACTATGGCCCACCTTCGATCAAGGTCACTTCCTGTCGACTTCAGCTCATTATCCAGGAAGCTGATCTAGAGACTCCCTTCTGGTACCTTGGAGCCTGCATGCCTTCATGGCAGGTTCTTCGCATTCGACATGAGGTTTTCATCATTGGCCTCTGATCGAGTGATTCTACGGGTGTTCGACGCCAGCTCATTGATTCACACGTCGTAGATTGTACCTATGGTACCTTGAGGACCATTTTCATTATTGGTGGTACCTCTCACGTCTGTTAACATCTTTCATCATTGGCTGGTAATCAGGCGATGTTCTTGCATGTTTGACTTCATCTCACATATTCGCATGCTTGAGCTTGTACTTTGTTTGGGTCGAGATGGAGCGCAAGACCCTGGATTCCTGTCTGTTATAATCCAGGCTGTGATTTTGTGGATTCTGATGATTGGTTACATGACTCACTGATTGGATGGCTGCGACCATACCTGAGTCTATTTATCGATCCCCACTGGATGGCTTTGTCCATACCTTGGATCTAGATTATTTCATACTCTGTTATGGATGGCTGCGCCCATACCACATATATATCATGTATTTGAGATATCAGTTGTATTTCTCTACGCAGGTTTTCCGACGGCGGTGTTTTCAGTTGGACACGTTCTCATAATGCATTTCACCCCTCTCTCTCTTTTGGGCCTCATGCTTTAGGGGGCATTTCTTACACAGTAATTTGTCACCGTCCCTGCAATCCCCCATCCCGCACAATTGGAGGGCTCATTCCGTGACCTGTGAGCAGTGACATGACTTGAAACCACTTTCATGACATCCCTCTGAACATGAGCTTTCATTGCCCTGAAGACAAATCCTTGTGAAAAAGCCTAAAAACACCCCTTTTTGCATTGGCGCGAGAAGCCAGTTCAGTACCCGTGCCAATTGGGGAAATTCTTCAAAAAGGGTGTGCCAATTGGCACTCTGTATTAGAGTCGCACTCATGCCAGCCATTTTAAGGAGTGTTTTTTAAAAATAAATGGCGAAAGTTTCGTCCTAACCAATTCATAAACTGCTAGCTAATTTGAGTTGGGAGGTTTGGCTCCGGATCTCCATGTAGAGGAAGTGGTTTTCCACCTCTCATGGAAGCTTTCTTGAGGATAGGGCCAATCCCATGATTATAGGGATCCCAACTCCCCTTCCTCCATCTATAAAATCTTGCTCATCTCCTTTGCAAGCTAGTTCCCAAGAGCCATCAGAGCCTAATGCTGCAAGAGCCTTGATTCATTCCGTTAAGGCCAAATCCAAGCAAGGAGATTATTGTCGAGACATATGAAGAGGGAGGCTTGTCCCATCCCCAACAGGTTTTTTCGAGACGTGTTCACCTAGCAACCCTCCGAAGGAGAATTTAGCGTCAGAGCCAGGTTGTATCCTCCTTTGATTGATTAATGATAAGCAACTATTGGTTATGGTTCCACTCTTGTTGTTGATTATGATGATGAGTTATGTCTTCTCTGACTGACATATAGTTGCATATACTGGATTTTACGCTTGCGTTTGTTGTGTTTCTCGCATGTGCAGGTGTCCGGTCACGGAGATCGTGAGGGATCGTGATCTGCCAGAGCTAAGGAACGGGAGCGCTACTTTCTCTACAAGCGACAGCATTGGATTCCAGGTAAGCCTTCATTGCTATTTGGTTTATTTGCAATTAGGAACCTGCACTATAGCGTGTGACGATTGTTGCTAGACCCGGTCTGGGCTAGTAGGGATCGCCTCTGGCCGCAGAGGGGATTTACCTCTCCAACAGCTATCGTGCAAAATATCTTACGTGCTGGTTATTTTTGGCCCACCATTTTTCGCAACTGTATCCTTGCAGTCCATAAGTATCATGCTTGCTAGATATATGATCGCACATTTTGTGCTCCACCTGCTCCACCGCATCTCGTTACCGTTATTGGTCCCTTTGCGAAATGGGGTATCAACTTTATGACATGTAACCCTCATTCGACTGTGGGGCATGGTTATATCATTGTCAATATTGACTACTTTACTAAATGGTAGGAAATGATGCCTACATTCAATAACACCGGCAAAACAATTGCGTACTTATTTTTCAACCACGTGATTGCTAGGTTTCATGTTTTGCAAGCAATAGTTACAGACCATGGAAAGCATTGTCAAAATCATAGGATGACTGAATTAACTTCCAAATTAGGACTTTCACATGAAAATTCCACTCCTTGTTATCCTGATGTTAATTGACAACTTGAAGCTATCAAAAAAAAAATTAAGACTATGCTTCAACGCATTATAGGGGTCTATAAATCAGACTAGCATTTACTTCTCTATATTTCGTTGTGGGCATACCGAACCTCAGTGAGGACTGCTACCAGATTCACACCGTTTCAGTTGGGTGCAAAATTTCATCGCTAAAACTAACTATCAAACTTTTCCCTTATCATCCACAGAAGAGGAGCATATTTTACAATTGCTCGATTGGATGAGACCTAGTGCGATGTTGATTTGGCAAACAAAGCTCATAAAAGATGCATCAAAGTGAAATATGACAAAATATTCAAGCCTAGAATCTTCTCTGAAGGAGATCTGGTACTCTTATATGACCAGGACGTCAATGAGTTAGACCCAGGAAAGTTCAGCCTATATGGTTGGGCCCATACATTGTCAAACATATGTTGGAAAAAGGGGCTTATGAGTTAGTAGATCTTGATGGAATTCCACTATCGCACCCTAGAAATGGGTTGTATCTCAAAAAATACTATGCTTGATCCCATGTGTAGTACATTGTGTACATACTATCTATAGGTGTGTTGAGTGTGTTTACAGTGTGTTTTTTAGATTTTCCCAGGTTTCTGTTGATCATTATTTACTTTTTTTTTAATATGTTAACCTCTCTCGAACTGTATATTGGTTATGTCGATGGTGCTAATCATACTACTCAGAACCTATCCTCCACGGCATGGGCCATCTTTTCTCCAAATGGAGAGCTAGTGAGAATGCAAGGGATTTACATTGACCGCTCTACTAACAACGTCACTTAGTATAGCTTAGTGCTTGCGCTGCTATCTAATGCTATTTCACATGGTATATGTCATATAGTCATCAGGATTGACTCACATCTCATAGTACTACAAGTCGCGAATATCTATTCAGTGATAAATCCTGCCATCCTTCACATGGCTCTGAGAGTGTGTCTTTTGGAAAGGCATTTCGATTTCATACAATATGAACACATTTCTAGAAATCTAAACACTTTATCAGATGTCCTTGCTAATTTAGTTTTAGATAGACATTTTCAACGAATGTAAGTAACTTTCAATTCAGATCACACACACACACATATATATATGATAAGTTTTGTTTTACAAAAAGTGTTCCCCGAGACACATATGGCTACATCACCCATATATAAAAAAACAGCATGCAAACATCTAAGTCTATAATCAATGGTGCTCATGATAGAACGACACTACACGAGCTATCTTGCACGGTAATTGACCAATACGACTGGGTACCCCGATGGTATGTTGTTGAATTCATAATGGAAGTTGATCAACTATGGTCTCATCAACCTCGTGGGTAAATCCCTCCATGTGGTGCTCCACCTTTGATAGGACCTTTTCTACCTCAAGATCTTGTAGTGCATCTCGTCCCACTACAGCGACCTGTACTAGTCCCGCTGCCTCCTCCTGTGGTTGTCTCTCTATGCGACAGAGATATGTAGCACCCACTGGTTGAAGAGGTCCAATGTATGCATGAAAAGATCAAATATTTTAGTCTCGGGACCATGAAAAAACAAAGATAAAAAATTGTAAAACTTCTTAAAAACTTAAAGTTCAAAGTATCTTTCATGTAGCATCCCATTGCTCATCCTCAAGCAGCACAAGCTTGGGATCATCACGGAAATCCATCCCTGTATAAGGATATTCATCGATCACGATGAATTGTCTACACAACCACCAAAAGAAGTTTGGTGAAAAGGTGATCGTTGATGGACCTACATGTCTGGCCATGTGATCTATCCACCTCCTCATCCGTGGGACCCTCGTATCGAAGGGCTCAAGTACAATCTGTTGAGGCTGCAGTAATGGTACCCTTGCTAAGGAAAAAGAGACCAAGATGGAACCATAGCCAAAAATTTTCAACTTCCCTTCATTTTCTTTAGTAAATTGTTCATTCAAGTTGACCAAGGCACTCTCGCTCTAATTGAATATTTTCGGTGCTATACATTCTACCCCATACTGCATGTATGATATGTTTGCCACATGTAATTTCGAGCTACCTTCTAATCTTTCTATGATGAAAAAAAATCGTTCTAAAAAGTAGTTGGGTCACATCCTTTATGTTAATATTTCCATCCCTATTAAGAATGGATTGATTTCTGTGATAGGTAGTAATGTAATCTTTCACCATCTCATCACCACTTCTTCAACCTAGAAGAGAGATGGGGGCACCACGCTTTGAAAATCTTGTCAGAAAGTAAATATCATCTACCTGTATCTCGAGTAGATTCTCCTCAAACTTGAATGCATGTGCCTGAACATCCCATGAACGCACAAGGTACTTTAACAACTCCATTTGTTGCCTCATGCCAGGAAGCCAAAAGAATTTCAATAACCCGCAATTTTTAAGCGTCTCGATGGTAGCAGGGTCTTTTGATGTAGTTAAATCTTGTTCTTCATGCTCTCTTTCTCTCCAGATAAATGACATTTTGTGATAATGGGTGCCTAAAACATCAACAAAGCACTCAATAGGTTCTTTCCCATGCAAAAAACCTGACAAAATTTGAGGCAAAAATCAGAAAAAAATTGAAAAAATGCGCCCAATGCACCTCAGAAGGCTTAAAAAAATCATTGCACCTTTTTCTTCAGTGTTCCTCTACCTATGTGCAACTCCCTTTTCGACACAGAGGGGGTTCTTTGGTCCCAGGGAATTTTTTATGAACCCCAAGGGCCTCAAAAACTGAAAGATAGAGAAAGGTCTTAGCTCCTACCTAGATCTGAAGGCACTTTAAATCGTTCCGTAGATTGGTTGCAATCAGTTACAGAAGATTGAAGGAAAAAGGGCTCCAAATACTCATTGTTGAAAGTAAAGTGTGAAATGGTAAAAATGAAAAGCCATTTTAGATATTTATGATAATTTTCTCGTTATTTTATTCATTTTTAGCATTTTGACCTAGATATGCTTCATTTTTACTATGAAACATGTATGTTTAATCCTTCTTGTGGTGTTTTGAGTAGGATGACAGTTGTTAGCGGGTTTTTAATAAGTTTTAACAGGATACTTTGACGAAAGAGTACATTTTTATCTATTTTTCGGACTCTATCAACCAATGAAAAAGGAACTCCCTGGAATCCTCGTTCAGCTCTTTTCAAACTACCAAAATATGAAAATATTGTCGATCACTTGTCCTTTTGAGCTCGTAAAAGTAAATGAAAATATGTCTACTCAATATAAGTTTAACCCTTTCCAAAAAAAGATAGACTAACTATGAAAAAGGAATACCTTAGTTGAACATGGCTAAGAGGTCCTCTTGAGTATTTTTTTCTACCTTTTCGGACTTAAGAGACTATCAACAAAAATGGACATGTGGAGTTTTCTTTTCCACCTCTTTTTCAAACTCTCTAAACATGAAAAATATGTCATGTTTTACCTTCATTGGACTCGTTAAAACATCAAACAGTGATGGTCTTGTCGAACATGACAAGGCCGAACCACTCCTTCTCAAGTTCCGTTACAAATACTTGGGGGATTCATCCAAAATATGAACTTACAGATCAAGCATATGTTATCCTCCTCAAGCTTGTTAAAAAATAAAGAGGTACTGACCAGTATGGTTGGGGAAAATTGGGAAAACAAGGGATTCCATTTTTGCTAAATGACAGTGAGTTGTTCTTGAACACGACACTTTCCACTTCTTCTTCATGGCTATTGGATTGGGTAATCTAGTTATCTCTTGGTTATCATATCATTTTGAGACCTTCGTTTTTATTTTGGGTAAATACTTCCAACTCCATTTAGTGTCATTATGTGTTCAAGAGAAGTCCTTCAGTTGATCTCTGCTACAATACTCTTAAGCCTTCATTTCATGTTTAACTTTCCTGATCCAGTTCGGTATCAACATCATTATAATCATTCTATCTCAATAATGATACCAGTTTTGTGTCATTTATGGTGGAGACATCAAGGCCCTCATATGACGGGTCGCTTCCTGTCGACATTAGCACATCATCCGGGAAGCTGACTTTGAAACACCCCTTTAGTACCTTGGTACTTGCATACATCAATGGAAATTTTCCTCGCTCTCGGTGACAGGTTTAGCTCAATGGCCTTCGACTGGAATATTATTTGTGGTGTTCGGCATCATCTCATTTACTCACAACATACCAATTGTACAGTGGTACCTTGAAAGCTATTAACATCATCGGTGGTTTCTCTCGCATCTGTTAATGGCTTACATCATTGGTCGGTAATCAGATGGTGTCTACCATGCTTGACTCCAACTCATTGATTCACATGGTTAGACTCATACATTATTTGGTCATGTGAATGAGATAGAAGACCCTGAATCTAGTTTCATGCATCTGGTCTACGATTTCAAGAGTCATACAAATATCATAATGTATGATGGTCATGATCATATATATAGACATCCAGTCATGAATCCTTTAGTTGCATATATGGACGTGTCTCTTGATCATTACACATGTTATGTTTTCTTATGAGTTGAGTATGGGTATGCCTCCCTCAGCATCCAGATTTCATGATAATTGTATTGTAATAGATGAAGCTCATCATTTTTCCTTGATCCCTACTTTGCGCTTTAGGGGGCATTCTGTTATAGGCCATTTTTTCACATCCGATCAAAGTGAACCTCCTAATGGGATCAATCAACATCCTAGTCCCCTTGTCATCATCTTGCACAAACCCCTAAGCATGTACCTTTCATCCCTCAAAATTTCATCCCTAAATTTCCTTATCTAAGCCAGTTTTGGGACCAATGCTCCTTGCAAGCCTATTGGTGTGTGTTCACCTACAGGTTGCTCCACTATGTCCAAAATTGATCACTAGCAGGTTGCTCTCCTTTGCACCTGCGTTGTTTCTAGAATTCCGGGAGAAGGATTGGGATTCTCGATTAGGATTAGGGGTTTCCAGAATTTGTTTCAACTACTTACCTTGGATTGACATTAGAATCCTATCCTACCCTAATTTGGATTTTTCACCACTTACCATTTGATCTTATCCCTCCATCAAAGGTGGATATAAATCCCTAGAATGGTAATTGTATAAGAACTCCCAACTTACCCCTCTCTCCTATATATTTACCCTCTTATATGCTAGAGGTAATGGTTGGCTTTGGAGAGTGATTTTGCTTTTATGTTGCTGTAGTAATTATTTATCATTTCATGCATAGGATGACTGGAGGTGCATATTGTGACAAGGAAAGGACGATTTAATAGATTGGAGGAGCTCTTCTACAAGATCAATTGTCACTTATGGTTGTAATCTCCTTCCATTTATATTAATGCAAAGAATTTTTTGTTTTCCTATACGCGATGTTTTTATTTCACTTATTTCAATACCATGTTGATCTATTGAATAGAGTATTTATATGATTTTGCATACATCTCTTAGTTCCTTGGCTTGTGTTATCTGATTGTGCAACATATAATTTTGGTGATCGAAGCTAGAATTGGAGCTTCCAAGCTAAAGGAGAGAAGCATGCGACGGATTCCAAGTGGGCCTCACTCTCATCTATTTAATTTAAGGAAAATCATTGGGTTCCTTGCCTCTTTTTTGTTCTAGGTTGACCACCAAACCTAGGGGAGAAACCTTTGTTCGTAATCGTAAATCTCGTTTAACACATTGTCGCCCCCCCACTACCTTCGCACCTCTTCCACGGTTCTATGATGTTGAATGTGACCAGTGCTGGGTCCATGTGCCCCAGCCCCTCTTCCAAACATTGAAACCATTTTATATCAAATATAAATGATAACCATAACATATCGAGAACCATAGGCATGGTGTGGTGGTAAGGCGTTAGAGTGTTAGGAGGTCCAAGGGTCGAACCTTGTCGAGGGCAGTTGGCTGGCCTATAACAATTTTGGCCAATGACTCAGGGACACATGGTTCCCTCTCATTAGGCCATGTGGCACCCTCTCATTGGTCCACTTCAACAACAGACCACCAATAAAATATCAACGCCTAACCTTGTACAACATTTCCATGTGTTAAGCCAGGATTGGTCCTCCTGTCTGTTGTACGTCCCATTCAGCATGATGTCAGTTGTACATCCTACCAATTCAGCATCCCAGTTGTTATTCATCAGTAATTTTCACCTGTTTTAGATGACTAAATTCTTTTTCTCATATTTATAGAAATCAAAATTCAAGAATCATTGTGTCTTCAAGAAATCTCCTCAAAAAGAAATTTTCCCCTATCCCTCCTCTTTTGTCTGCTATGGTCAATCTATCATCCTATAAGACCCCATCCTGGACTAATTTCCCTTACTCTATCCATGATTTCTACTTCAGTCTATAGCCCTCTACCTTTGATGCCTAAGCCCTCTTATTTCACAATTTGTTTGGCCAAGTTAAACCAAGTCTTCTCTCCTAGTCAAAAATGTCTCAAGCACTATTGGTGTCAAAAGACTATCTAGAAATCCCTTCAAAGTAAAATAAGGATGTCTAGCTGTATAGGATGATGGTGCATAAGTGGAATTTCTAAACCCTGAATCTTCATTCAAAACCTTGGTTCAAACTTTCAGTCAAAATCCCATTCTAAGACCTTGCAAATAAGTCAATTAGGTTTTCCTAGGTCATGCGCCATCATGACTCTCATTCCATTGTTTGCACAGGAAGTCAAAGATGAATTCAAAAGAGCACTTAAGCAACCTCCAAGGGTGCCCTCCTGGTCCAATAGTAAAATTTGCAAAGAATATACTATCATATCCAAGCATTTCTGCAGGGATGCCTTGAAGATTAGTCTAAAGCAAAGAAGAGGCGAAAAGGGACACCTAAGAAGGTTCAAAAGGTCATTTTCAGTTGATAAAAAGGTACATCAAGCTGAAAGCTATAGGGAAGGTCTTGATCTCATAATAAGAAGTAAAATACTACTCATCCAAAAGTCTGTGTAGATCTCAGAAAGTCAGTAACATATGATAAACATGGTGCATTTCAGAAAAGATGATCATTGGAAAGGATGTTTGCCTCAAGCATAAGAATGGTAGAGGGACAGCTGCCCTTTGCCACACTCCTGCAAAAGGACAAAATTTATCAGATGCGCCATAAGGTGAAGGAAAATACTAAGACCACTATCAAGAAAGGCAAATCACACTGAAGAATAAAATAGTAGGTGTGCTTTGATTGAAAATGCAAATTACGACTTTTTGACAAACAGTCGAGAAATAGCTGGGCTACAAAAGCTAAAAAACTCCTCAAATTAATCAGTGGAAACTTTGTGGAGCAAAAGTAATCAATACAGAAAGATAATTTCTTTAAAATACTTAGAGGGCAGCTTTGTTTTCTTTTCTAAAAAATTCTAAAAACTCAAAATTTGGGATAATAAACAAAATGATCATGGTAGGTGGCAAGGAGAACCTCATTCATCAAACAGCAGAGGTTGTCAAAAATAATTCCTAACTGTCTTCAAGGGTAAGATCAAAGGGCATAAATTCCACTGGATAAAAGGACCAACTCTAAGGTCTTAAAAGGTCAAAAAGAATGGATTTTAAGGCATTATGCACCATTTCACTAACAGCAACAGAGCATCAGCTCAAACCCTGTTCTCTCAAAAATAAACAGTCAAATTTTTGTCTCAAAGGATATGGAGATAAATATAGTGTTTAAAATCACCTTGCACATGAGAATAACAGGCTTGAATCATCATAGATCTGATCATTTGCCCAAGCTGCAAAATAAATATTGGTAAAAGGACTAGCTCCAAAAAATACAAAGGAAAATAAAAAGTGCAAAATGAGACTTTAGGAAGGAGGTTTTTTAGAGTTTAATTATTTTCAAAAAGGGGATATAAAGGCTTCAACAGCTCCTTTCCCCCTCATTTAATTTTTTTGCAAAACAGAATGCAATTTTCCGGCTTCCGAAGGCGTTCTCGAGAAAATTTTCCTCGGTGATGCGCGCCTGAAGATTGCTCCTGTGTTATTTCCTTCTAGATGCTGCGCGCCTGAAGATAGGCACTGCGCTTTTCTAGCCTCACCCGGCGTTCAGGAGTGGCCGCCCATCGTTGCCCGATTCTGCGTGCAGCACTGCCCAACGGCGCTGCGCTCCAGCAACTGCGTCCATCACCCGAAGTTGCATGCAGCTCCCGCCTACCAACAACATTGCACATTCACCACTGCTCCCATCACCCGACGCTGCGCTCCTGCAATGGACGTGAAAAACTGAATGCATTTTCATTCAGGCCTGACCGAGGTGTTGCACTCCTAGCGTAAAAGCACAGCATTGCCAAGAAAAGTGCAGAGGCACCCGAAATTGTCCAGAAAGCTCAAAATTTGCACCTTTTTGATATGGAGGATAGTTTAAAAGGTATTCTTCATAAATTACCACCTCCTCATTATTTTTTAAGTGATAAAAGCACCAAGTAGGTCCAAGTTTGTGTCAAAGAGGGCTTCAAGGAAAATTGAAAGGGAAGCTTAACCTACTTTTGCCAAGTCTCCTAACCTTGTTTAAAATCCTCAATATCTCATTTAGCATTTCTCCTCACCAATTTCACAAGCCAAAATCCTTTCTGTTTAAAGAGTTGGAGGAAGGGGTAAGGTAAACACCATTTCTGAAGAGGAGAGGGCTAACCTCAATGAAGAGACAAGTCCAAGAAAACAGCATAAGAAGGGAGGGAAGCCCAATAGGTTTGAACCCATAATCACTGCAGAACCAACAGCCTCCCCTTCTATTCTTTCATGTTTCCAAGAGTTAGGGTGTTTTGAGTTCTGTAACAAAGTACAAGAGGTCAAAATCCATCTTCAGTTGACCGAGTTATTTTCCCTAAGGCTTCACCGACATAAAGTACATCTAGCAGGGGTGAGGTTTGAGTTGACCCCCAGTGCTATCTCTGAATCCACTAGAATACCTAGCATAGGAGAAAGGTGGTTTAAATAGAAGCATCTTGACTTGACCCATTATCATCCATTCTTAAAACCCAGTTGTCAAGCTAAATGCAAACCCATTTTTCCTTTTTCTCATCTATTGGACAGATATGCCCTCCTCATGAAGATTATTATGAAATACTTTACCTGTGAGGGTAGGTTCTCTAGAGTCTATTCCTATCATATTATACTCCTCATGTATTTCACCAGGACTAAGCTACTGCACTTACCCTACTATCTCTGCAAAAGCGTTGAAAAAATGTCCTCCATCATAAAAAAGAGGCCTCCAGCCCAGCAAATGTCAAGCTTGTTTCATCATTCTCTGATCAAGGTAATTGTCTCATACCAATTAGAGAAACAAGGCATTCCTTGGGAGGTCTTTATCACCCATGATGATTTCACCACTTCACCCTCCATCCCTCCACAAAGTTTTCCATCATCTTCTCAAAATCCTCCTCATACCACTCCATCACCCTCCACTAACCTTGGGTCATCTTCTTCACATGAATCACCTTCCCAGACAAACCTGATTCATACACCTTCCCCTAAGAAATATTATCAGGAAGAAAGCAGATATGATCATGATGAGAGCACGGATGATCATGAAGAAAGCAGAGATGATCATGATGAGAGCACTAATGATCATGAAGAAAGCAGTGATGATCAAAATTAACAAAACAGTGAGAAATAGGGTGATGAAGATGAGGGAGAGTGTGATGAAGATAGGGGAGAAAATGAAGTGGATGAAGAAGAAAATGAAGGAGGAAATGGCCAAGAAGAAAGCAGTGACGGCCTTGAAGAAAGCAGTGGGGGCCTTGAAGAAAGTAGTGTTGATAATGAAAAAAATAGTGAGAGAGAAAATTATGAGGAAGAGGGGGATGGCCTAGAAGAAAACAGCACTGGCCAGGAGCAAAACAGTTAGAGCAGTGATACAGATGATGGTCAAAGAAGCCAAAACAATGTATCTCATGATGAAGAAAATTACACTGAGAACACTATAGCAGACAGTGGCAAAGAAGCAAAATAAATCCATGACAGTGGCCAAAATGACAAGGGTAGCCCAGAGACTGATTTTAAAATTATTTTCAATGAACCATGAGATGATTACAAAAGCCCAAAGAATGAAGGAAGTGATGCATAAAATGAGTTTGACAGTGAAAACAGTAATGAAAAGGATGAGGAGAATAGTCCTAAAGATGAAAATAGGTCAAACACAAATGCCTCTAATGTTGCAGAAACAGAGCATAGCAGTGTTGAGGGTCTTGATAGTGACAAAAGCATGAAATATGTTAAACATGTTGATCCAAAGAAAAACCAATAGCAAGGTAAAGAGGACATACACACACAGAGTATTTTTCAAGGAGGAGACAATCCTAATATTGTCAATAATCAAAGTTTGCAAGCAAATTTTATGGCACCTTGCACCATTACTTACCAGAGAGGAAGGAGGCATGTGTTTGCTGCCTCCAAAAGGCAAGGGGCCATGCACTCCTCCTCAAAAACAATAAAGGAAAAAGTCATAAAAATAGTGAAGGAAAAATTCACCAAACCAATGAAGGACAAGGGTAAAAAGAAAATAAAGTACAAAGGCAAAAAGCCAATAAAGGACAAAGGCGAGAAAACAATGGAAGAAGAGGAAAGCAATCATGAGGAAGAGAGGGAATTTGAACTCATTCACATAGATAGTGATGAGGAAAATGAAACAAGGATAGTTAATTCTCTCTTACAGGACCGGAATGAACAATTCAGAGACTTGGAGGTTGAGCTAGAAAGATCAAAAGATCTTATTCATTTCATACAGGTGCAAAACAATCCGATGAGTGGCCAGCTAGACATTCATGAAGCCCGAGCACTCAAATACAAGAGAGAAGCTCAAAGGTCACAAGTTCAGTTGGAAGAATACATGGGTGCCTATGAATACGATGGTGAGGAATAAGGGAAAGCTAGAAAGAGACCTAGGACTATGGGTCTTAGGAGAGCTTTGGCAAAATAGAAAGAGGAAGAAGCAGCCCAAGCCCAAAAATTTCCACTCACTGAGCTCCTTGCCTTGGAAATTAAACATAACAAAGAAGCATGGCTTGAAAGGTCAAATATACATTTAGAGGCTAAATTGGAGAAGGCCAACAAAGACTTGAGCTTGCAAAGAAAGATGAGTGAGCACTACAAAAAGAGAAATCAGTTTGCAAGGAAAAAGCTCAAAACTGCCCAAAGGAAGGGCCTGCTTCCAAATGAAGGAAAAGACTAAGATAGGCTTGAAATTTTGGCTCAAGCTTCATTGCAGGTCTCTAAGGACCCTTGAGGGACCCACTCACCAAATTTGGGCAAAATTGAGCAAGTTTTGGTTTTTTGTAAAATTTTAAGCCTAGGAGTGCAACACCCAGGGTGTTGCGCTTTTTTCTAGAGCACTTTCAGAGGGATAAGCTTACATTTTTCGATTCCCCGTCATGAGAGGAGTATGCTCACCAATTTTCAGCTCAATTGGAGTTGTTTTGATCCCCCAAAAGGGTCGAAAACACCCAATTTTTCACCTTTCTCCCCTCTTTTTTGAGGAGGTGCTGCGCTCCTGGAAGCATTTACTCTTTTCCATTTTTTTGGGAAACTTTCAGAGGTCATTTTGAGGAACCAGAGGTATATTTGGAAAGTATACATCCACAGCTTTCCAATGGGCCGTCACAGAACCTTTTCCGACATCGGGAAGGCCTCCAAAACTCCGTTGCAAAAAGACCTTTTTTGGTGCTGCGCTTCTGGAAAATTTTCAAAATTTTAGATAGAGTGTTGCGCTCCTATGTGGTGACTGAGAAAATGTGCATTAGGAAATTTTCCTCATGTATGTCAGAGCCTAAAATTCAATGTTTTTACTATTTTTGTCCGAAAAAGATATTTTGGAAGATATTTTTTTCCTTGGACCTTGCAAGGCCTCAAGGACAAATTAGGATATTTCTTTTTGCCCAATAGGCTTCTAGATGCTCTAGTGAGCTCTCTCCTCTGCTTATTTGTTATATAAGGCATGAGAATGTATTGTAAACGATTGGGACTTGATGTTTTATAGATAAATACATGGTTTATGAGCTTGGAGAAGATATTTTGTTTCATGAAGTGAATGAATGGCTTGTGTGGCTTGATGTTGGAGAAGCTTGCTTGCAGGATTCCATAGCTTGGTGAATGGTGATGTTTTTCTAACTTGTTAGTGTTTTCTTGTCCTCATTTTGTTTCAGTCTAATTGTTTTCTATAGATCATAAAAGTATAGGTTGAGATATGCTCATGGAAGCACCTCAAACCTCTTGAATGTTATAGCTTTGATGTTTTCTTCTTTTAGTTCATCTTAAGGAATTCTTGACTGCTCATTAGGCCTACTAAAATTGTTCTTTGTTTCATGAATGATTAGTATGTTAGCTTATAAATATGATTCATGGTATGCCCTACTTATTTAAAGTTTTTCAAAATCTTATTGTGAAGCTTTCCTATGGAATACTGATTGATTAGGATAATGCAAAGAGGCCTTGTTTCGATCTTGCCCTTTGCCCATGCTCATCAACTTGTTTCACAGTTCCCAATAGTTTGATATATGTTGTTTAGGGGTTCCCTCTCCATATATTGAATTGTTTGTTTATCTTATATGTTTTCTCAAAAAAATGAAGGTGGATTTCTAATGTTAGGAGTTCTAATGCTTCTATATACCACTGGATTGTTCATCTTGTATGTTTATCAGTTTGAGTATTTTTCATAGAGATTAATGGTTTGCCCTACCTCGTGAGTCATTGCTTTCAGATTATATATGTTTAATATCTCTTAGTTTCTTCGCAAACTTAATGTTCATTACACCTCATCATCACTTTAAGAATCCTCTCACCTTGCTCAATCGGCCCTGCAATATACTCTGCTTCATCATTTAGACACCCTAGACTTCATCTGACCCCACAGACCTATTGATTTGATATTCTCTCATTCCACCTATCCTACTTAATCATCTTAACCCAACCCAAAACAAACAAACAAACAAACCTACACTTAACAACTAGCCTAAAATCAATCATCCAAAGTGAACAAGCTCACATCCTTCGCACAATAGAGAGAGCCCTCTCTGAGTCCAGGAAGGCTAGGTCCTAGGACTCCAAACGCTGGTCTGATGTTACCCTGTCATTTGGTTAGCCAATCTTCCAAATCAAGGGACACTAACATAATGGCGATCATAATGGGACTCTGAGTAAGAAACAAACTTAGACTTCCCTAAACATTTCAGCAACCCTTAGGAAAACTATCTTGTGGATTTACCCCACCGCTCACTAACATAATGTCGATCATGGTGGGACCTTGAGTCAAAACATCCTAGGTATCCCTTAGGATCTCTCAAAGTCTCAGTCAAACTTAGAAAACTTAAGTATTGTCTGAAGAGTAGAAACTAGCTTTTTCACCATCTTAGCAAAATGATGATTCAGCTATAGGACACTCTTAAATACCTTAGGGCTACATATAGGAACTCAGAAAAACCCCAAAACATTTCTATATTGGCTTTTTTTCAGTATTGGTGGTGGACCATAGACAACATACCTTCAAAACAACTAAAAATATCCACCTGGCGACTCCACTAGCTTCCAGTAGGCCTTCTAAATTTTGTTAAAGTATCTATAGACTCCTGTAGGACTGCATCAAAACAACCTCAGGAAATCTAGAACCTTAATCATACATAGTGCGAGTTTGATAACACCTAGAGAGGTCAGCCTTCCAAAAACAGTCATAAACTTCAACCTCTCTAAATTTTGAATTTGAAAACTGGCTCCACGAAGAATCAATACCAGATCTCATCCAGACCCGAACCCTCCTACTATAGTTGATGACCCGGAAATAATTTTGTGGCAAACTTCTGAAACTGGAAACTTAGCTACTTATAGGACCATTCATAGAGCAAGCTCTGTACCTGAACATCTTACAGCATTTCAAGACCCCCAATTTGACTTGCACCATACTAGAAACCTTTCCAGAACCAAGTCAAAAAATAAAATCCACCATATCGATCTTGAGCCCATAGACTTGCAGCAGATTCCTAGCAGAGAAGCTTCTCTTTCCACACCATCTGATCTACAACTTCTCCATCACTTCGGCTCTTTCCACCCCAATTCTGCTCAGAATCAGTTTACTGGTCCAAGTACTTCCGCCACACCCATTCACACCTCCACTATGCAAACCACTCCATCTCATAGCACAAATCCTTCGCTTGTAAATCCACCATTAGCTCCCACCATGGCAGCATGGTATGCGTCCCTTGTGTTACCACAACCTTTGGTACCTTTTCCAAATTATTACCAATTCAGAATCCTACACTTCACCGGGACTAAATCCATTACTGCAGAACAGCATGTAGATAGAATGAATGATGCTTTTGATTACATGGAATTAGAAGAGGAAACCATGAAAATGAGAATGTTCGCCCAAAGCCTAGGAGGAGAAGCTAAGAAATGGTTCAAAAGCCTAACTCCCAACAGTATTCATGATCTCCCTTCCCTTTACCAAACTTTCATAAACAAATGGGAAATGAGGAAAACCCCTCTTCAAATCCTTTCGAAATATAGCAACCTAAAAAGAAACACGGGGGATAGTGTCCAAGACTATTACACTATGTTCAATAGTGTTTACAACGCGCTACCCCCAAACATGAAACCCCCATTAGGCCTAGCCCTAGCTAAATTCCCAGAAGGTTTTTGACCCCTACATGGCCTACCAACTAAGAGAAAGGGAGCCCCTTACTTTAGAAGACATGCAAAAGGGAGCTATAAGTGTAGAGGCTGACTTAATTGAAAAAAGAGATAAGCTAAGATCAGAGAAGAGGGTAACATACAAAGATGACACCATGCCCTCCACCTCTTCATCTAATTCCAAGATGGACAACCTTCTTAGGACCATGGAAATAATGATGGAAAGAATAAGCATAAACGAAAGGATACCCCCTAGGGACAACCAAACAAATCCCCAAAACAGAAACCGGAATCAAAACTTTAGAAGAGACCCTCCCCAAAACAGACCAAGGGAAAATGATCAACAAATCAAACCACCCTTCCAAGATAACTATGTTGATGAAGGGAAAAGAGATATTGAACAACCAGATGAGAATCATCTAAACTTAATAGGCTTTGATAGTGAAGGTGAGGTTTTTCTCACAGAAGAAGAACAAGATTTTTTTCTCCTGAAACCAAGATGAAACAAGCTATGAAGATTCTGAAGATCACGAATTGGGATTATAAAATGCCATAATGGAAGTCCATAGGCAATATCATCTTAGGAGTATGAAAAACCAAGATAGCTCCAAGAAAAATAATTAAGACACTGCTGGTAAGAAAAATCCAGAAAAGATTTCTAAAATAACAGCAGACAATAACAATACCATGGCTAAGAAATTTGATCCTAACACAGATAAAACCAGCCAATCAAGTATTGGCGCAAGCTTCCCTAGCACCTCTGCTAGTGGCCCCGAGAAAACTCTAGTTACCAAAGCCCCGAATCAAAATCATCAAATTAAAAATGTGGAGAAATTTATGGCTGATAAAACTTATGTAAATATGTCGAAAACTCAAGTACCTTTGAGTTTTGAAGGATAGATCATGAAAATCAAAATAACCATCCCTCTCACTGAACTGGTAGCTCAGGATATGTACTGCTCCCAAATCTTGGAAGTCTTAAACATAGGAAATGATACCAACACTCTGAATTTGACAAATGATAAACCAGAGTTGTTGTTTGGACCCGAAGTAGATGGAAAATACAAGGAAGGAACCATTCCCCCATTCTATGTTAGCCTAAACATTCACGAAAAAATCCTACATAATGCCATGCTAGACTCTGGTGCCTCTCACAACCTCATGTTGAAGGTAGTGATGGAAATATTGGGCCTAGAAATAACCAGGCCCTACAAAGATCTGTATTCCTTTGATTCAAGCAGATTTAAATTCTTAGGACTGATCAAGGACTTATGTGTCAATCTGGCACAAATTCCTATTGAGAGCCTAGTCATGGATATAGTCGTGGCTGACATTCCCCCCAAATATGGTTTTCTCTTGTCCCGATCCTAGGGAGCCAAACTTTTGGGGAACCTCCAACTTGACATGTCTTATGCTAACATCCCGATTTTTAACCAAACAAGAATATTATACCGAGAATCTCACATGAAGTATATGGTAAGTAGCCTAGATAGACCCAATAACACCCCTATCTACTCCATTCATTCAGATTTGGAATCATTCATCTTGTATAATGAAAATGACTTTGAGGAACCAATAAATGAATATTGTGAAGAAATAGGCACATTACAAAAAACAAATCAATTCCTCTATGATGAGTTCGATAGTCAAAACTATCACGATCCTGAAACACCAAAAGACAATAAAACTGAAATTGATTTCCTACAAATTGCAAATTAGATGTCAAAAACAAAAATCAGTTTAGAAAAGGGGACAAGTTTCTCAAAAGAAAAACAAATCACACGGACACCTCTTCCTTTTTCTCATCCAAAAAAAATGAAACACCCCCACAAAACACAAATCTTTGGGAATCTGGAACAAGACAGTCTGATGTTTCTACCTTACCTAGATACTTCATCATCCAAGAAATTTTCCTTACTAGAACAATTACCAATTTTCACAAATATTGCTGCAAATCACAAAGAAATTTTTGCTGAAGATGATATAGAGTAAGATAGCGTGGGTAAACTTAATAAGCCTGAAATGATTGAGTTGTCTAAAATCTTATCATTGCACATAAAACTAATAAAAGAAACATTGTGCAAAATTTTGCAGAAAGCTAGTATATGTCGGGAAACTAGTCCAAAACCTTGTAACACAGCCATTGGTCTAAAAGGCCCTCCTTTCAAAAAGAATCAAAAAAAATTCGAGCAGTTGAGTTCACTGAGAAAGAAGAAAAAAGGACATAGGTTTTGTATAGATTTTAGGTACCAAGAGAAACCCTTCCAAAGGAACAAATATCTTTTTTCCAAAACAGATCATGTTTCACAAAAGCTAGGAGTTTCTAATCATATGTCATTGCATAATAGTGTTTCAGGTTACCATCAGATGATAGCACTTCAAAACAATCAGCTCAAAGATTTTTTCAAATTCACAGGAAGCAGCTTCAAGTTTAAACCGATGCTTCCCGATCTAAAAAACACCAAAGACACCTTCCAAAGAACTATGTTTCCAGTTTTAAATTTCTTCACTATAGTTTACCTTGATGACATCATCATTAGTTTCAAAAATGATAAAGAATACCTGTTATACCTAAATAAAATATGTAACAGAAACAGGTATGGGAATCAAGAGTATAAAGAGAAGCATCAAGCAGAACATGAGTAATTTAAAGATCTCTGGAAAAATCCTTATGCCATGTTTGCAAGTGAAAACAACTGTGATCTATTTTCCCAAAAACTGAATAGACAAAAAGTATCAGGAGATCCTTTTGAAGATAGGATGCTCAAGTATCATTTCTACAAATATTCCTAGCTTTAATTTTTACTCATTGTACATACCATAGTTTGAAGAAAAAGTCAAAAAAGAGAGATAACACAAAAACATAAGAGAAGTAGAAAAAGAGCACAGATCATAAAAAAGGTACAACCCCATACCCAAAAAATAGTAATAATGAAAGTGTGCAAACCTAAATGCCACTACTAGTGCAAAATGATGTCTTGTTCAGCTATCTAGCCTAATCATAGCTTAATATGTTTTAAATTTATTGTTGATAAGTTAGTGAAAAGAATGTTGGCCTAAATATTCAAACTTGACTTGTCGAAGAAAATAGATTAGGAAAGAAGATACTGGTTCCACATGCCCAAAACAGAACCAAAGAGGAAAGTAGGGATGAATAACAAACTATGTATCCTAGCCCTTATTTTTCTAAATCTTACTTTGTACAAAAATAACATTTGTGTGCAGCTTGTTGTTATGCCACAAACTCATGATAAATCAGACTGTCTAATCCTGATTTAGTCATGTTTTCAATTTCATGTCTTAGCCTAGTGAATGAAGTTATGTCAAACAGTTTAACCTTGACAGTTAAATAGTATAAGTAGAGAATCAAAGGAGTTCAACAGCTCAATTTGAACTCCCGAAAGAGATAAGCGTAGAAGTAGATAGTTTGTTTCCATTTTCAAAGTAACATATCAATAGTTTTGTCAGTTCAAGTGCACTCAAAGAAGAAAAAATGTTAGGCAAGTAGGTTGGGTAGGTAAAGGCAAAGTTGAGCTAATCATACTTTCAGATTTAAAAAAAAAAAATTACTACTTCAGGGAAAACAACAGCAAAACAAAAGAGAGAATCCACCCAATGGATGATGCATTGGCTTCATAAGCCAGAGATCTGCAATTCTGGGCACCTCCTGAAAAGGAGCTGCCCTCCCCAAGTGGAGCCATTCTTAGTCATCAGTAATTTTCACCTGTTTTGGATGAATAAATGTTTTGTCTCAGATTTCTAGAAATCAAAATTCAAGAATCATTGTGTCGTCTAGAAATCTCCTCAAAAATAAATTTTCCCCTATCCCTCCTCTTTTGTCTACTATGGTCAATCTATCATCCTATAAGACCCCATCCTGGACTAATGTCCCTTACTCTATCCATGATTTCTACTTCTGTCTATATCCCTCTACCTCTGATGCCTAAGCCCTCTTATTTCACAATTTGTTTGGCCAAGTTAAACCAAGTCTTCTCTCCTACTCACAAAAGCCTCAAGCACTGTTGGTGTCAAAAGTCTGTCTAGAAAGTCCTTCAAAGTAAAATAAGGATGTCTAGCTGTATAGGATGATGGTGCATAAGTAGAATGTCTAAACCCTGAATCTTCATTCAAAACCTTGGTTCAAAATTTCAGTCAAAATCCCATTCTAATACCTTGCAAATAAGTCAATTAGGTTTTCCTAGGTCATGCGCCATCATGATTCTCATTCCATTGTTTGCACAGGAAGTCAAATATGAATTCAAAAGAGCACTTAAGCGGCCTCCAAGGGTGCCCTCCTGGTCCAACAGTAAAATCTGCAAAGAATAGACTATCATATCCAAGAATTTCTGCAGGGATGCTTGAAGATTATTCTAAAGCAAAGCAGAGGCGAAAAGGGACACCTAAGAAGGTTCAAAAGGTCATTTGCAGTTGATAAAAAGGTACAGCAAGTTTAAAGCTACAGGGAAGGTCTTGATCTCATAATCAGAAGTAAAATACTTCTCATCCAAAATTCTATGCAGATCTCAGAAAGTCAGTAACATTTGAGCAACATGGCGCATTTCAGCAAAGATGATCATTGGAAAGGATGTTTGCCTCAAGCATAAGAATGGTAGAGGGACAGCTGCCATTTGCCACACTCCTGCAAAAGGAAAAAAGTTATCACATGCGCCACAAGGTGAAGGAAAAGACTAAGACCACTATCAAGAAAGGCAAATCACACTGAAGAAGAAAATAGTAGGTGTGCTTTGGTTGAAAATGCAAATTATGACTTTTTGACAAACAGTGGAGATATAACTGGGCTACAAAAGCTAAAAAACTCCTCAAATAAATCAGTGGAAACTTTGTGGAGCAAAATTAATCAATTTAGAAAGATGATTTCTTTAAAATACTTCGAGGGAAACTTTGTTTGCTTTTCTAAAAAATCCCTAAAAACTCAAAAATTGGGATAATAAACAAAATGATCATGGTAGGTGGCAAGGAGAACCTCATTCATCAAACAGCAGAGGTTGTCAAAAAGAATTCCTAACTGTCTTCAAGGGTAAGATCAAAGGGCATAAATTCCCCTGGATAAAAGGACCAACTCTGAGGTCTTAAAAGGTCAAAAAGAAGGGATTTTAAGGCATTATGCACCATTTCACTAACAGCAACAGAGAATCAGCTCAAACCCTGTTCTCTCACAAATAAGCAGCCAAATGTTTGTCTCAAAGGATATGGAGGTAAATATAGTGTTTAAAATCACCTTGAACATGAGCATAATAGGCTTGAATCATCATAGATCTGATCATTTGCCCAAGCTGCAAAAGAAATATTGGTAAAAGGACTAGCTCCAAAAAAGACAGAGGCAAATAAAAAGTGAAAATTGAGACTTTAGGAAGGAGGTTTTTTAGAGTTTAATTATTTTCAAAAAGGGGATATAAAGGCTTCAACAGCTCCTTTCCCCCTCATTTCAACTTTTTCCAAAACAGAGTGCAATTTTCCGGTTTCCGAAGGCATCCTTGGGCAAATTTTCCTCAGTGATGTGTGCCTGTACGTGGACCAATTGCGTGCCTGAAGATTGCTCCTGTGTTATTTTCTTCTGGATGCTATGCGCCTGAAGATAGGCGATGCACTTTTCTAGCCTCACCCGATGTGAAGGAGTGGCCGCCCACCGTCGCCCGATTCTGCGTGCAGCTCTGCCCAATGGTGTTGTGCTCCGGCAACTAAGTCCATCACTCGAAGCCGTGTGCAGCTCCCGCCCGCCAACAACCTTTTGCGTTCACCACTTCTCCCATCGTCCGACATTGCGCTCCTGCAACGAGCATGCAGCGCTAAGCGCGTTTGCATTCAAGCCTAATCGAGGTGTTGCGCTCCTGGCGTAAAAGCGCAGCACTGCCCAAAAAAGTGCAAAGACGCCCGAAATTGTCTAGAAAGCTCAGAATTTGCACCTTTTTTATACGGAGCACAGTTTAAAAGGTATTCTTCATAAATTACCACCTCCTCATGATTTTTTTAATGATAAAAGCACCAAGTAGGTCCAAGTTTGTGTCAAAGAGGGCTTTAAGGAAAATTGAAAGGGAAGCTTAACCTACTTTTGCCAAGTCTCCTAACCTTGTTTAAAAGCCTCAATATCTCATTTAGCATTTCTCCTCACCAATTTCACAAGCCAAAATCCTTTATGTTTAAAGAGTTGGAGTAAGTGGTAAGGTAAACACCATGTCTGAAGAGGAGAGGGCTAACCTAAATGAAGAGACGATTCCAAGAAAACAGCAGAAGAAGGGAGGGAAGCCCAATAGGTCTGAACCCATAAGCACTACAGAACTAACAGCCTCCCCTTCTATTCTTTCATGTTTCCAAGAGTTAGGGTGTTTTGAGTTCTAGAACAAAGTACAAGAGGTTAAAAACCATCCTCAGTTCACAGAGTTATTTACCCTAAGGCTTCACCGGCATAAAGTACATCTAGCAGGGGTGAGGTTTGAGTTGACCCCCAGTGCTATCTCTAAAGCCACTATAATACCTGGCATAGGAGAAAGCTGGTTTAAACAGAAGCATCTTGACTTGACCCATTATCATCCATTCTTAAAACCTAGTTTTCAAGCTGAATGCAAAGCCATTTTTCCTTTTTCTCATCTATTGGAAATATATGCCCTACTCATGAAGATTATTATGAAATAATTTACCTGTGAGGGTAGGTTCTCCAGAGACTATTCCTATCATATTAGACTCCTCAATTTCACCAAGACTAAGCTACTGCACTTTCCCTACTATCTCTGCAAAAGCATTGAAAAAATGCCCTCCATCAGGAAAAGGAGGCCTCCAGCCCAGCAAATGTCAAGCATGTTTCATCATTCTCTGATCAAGGTAATTGTCTCATACCAATTAGAGCAACAAAGCATTCCTTGGGAGGTCTTTATCACCCATGATGATTTCACCACTTCACCCTCCATCCCTCTGCAAATTTTTCCATCATCTTCTCAAAATCATCCTCATAACCCTCCATCGCCCTCCACTAACCTTGGTTCATCTTCTTCACATGAATCACCTTCCCAAACAAACCTGCTTCATACACCTTCCCCTAAGAAATATGATCAGGAAGAAAGCAAAGATGATCATGATGAGAGCACTGATGGTCATGAAGAAAGCAGAGATGATCATGATGAGAGCACTAATGATCATGAAGAAAGCAGTGATGATCAAAATGAACAAAACATTGAGAAAGAGGGTGATGAAGATGAGGGAGAGTGTGATGAAGATATGGGAGAAAATGATGTAGATGAAGAAGAAAATGAAGAAGGAAGAAATGGCCAAGAAGAAAGCAGTGATGGCCTTGAAGAAAGCAGTGGGGGCCTTGAAGAAAGTAGTGTTGATCATGAACAAAACAGTGAGAGATAAAATGATGAGGAAAAAGGGGATGGCCTAGAAGAAAGCAGCACTGGCCAAGAGCAAAACAGCCAAAGCAGTGATACAGATGATGGTCAGATAAGCCAAAACAGTGTATCTCCTGATGAATAAAATGACACTGAGAACATTACAGCAAACAGTGGCGAAGAAGCAAAAGAAAGCCATGACAGTGGCCAAAATGACAAGGGCGGCCCAGAGACAGATTTTCAAAGTTTTTTCAATGAACCAGGAGATGATTACAAAAGCCCAAAGAATGAAGGCAGTGATGTAGAAAATGAGTTTGACAGTGAAAATAGTAATGAAAAGGATGAGGAGGATAGTCCTAAAGATTAAAATAGGTCAAACACAGATGCCTTTAATGTTGCAGAAACAGAGCATAGCAGTGTTGAGGGTCTTGATAGTGACAAAAGCATGAAAGATGTTAAACATGTTGATCAAAAGAACAACCAGCAGCAAGGTAAAGAGGACATACACATAGAGAGTATTTTTCAAGGAGGAGACAATCCTAAGATTGTCAATAATCAAAGTTTGCAAGCAAATTTTATGGCGCCTTGCACCATTACTTACCAGAGAGGAAGGAGGCATGTGTTTGATGCCTCCAAAAGGCAAGGGGCCATGCACTCCTCCTCAAAAACAGTAAAGGAAAAATTCACAAAAACAGTGAAGGAAAAAGTCACCAAACCAATGAAGGACAAGTGTAAAAAGAAAATAAAGGACAAAGGAAAAAATCCAATAAAGGACAAAGGCAAGAAAACAATGGAAGAAGAGGAAAGAAATCATAAGGAAGAGAGGGAATTTGAACTCATTCACATAGATAGTGATGAGGAAAATGAAACAAGGATAGTTAATTCTCTCTTATAGGACCGTAATGAACAAATCAGATACTTGGAGGTGGAGCTAGAAAGATCAAATGATCTTATTCATTTCCTACAGGTGCAAAACAATCAGATGAGTGGCTAGCTAGCCATTCATGAAGCTTGAGCGCTCAAATACAAGAGAGAATCTCAAAGGTCACAAGTGCAGTTGGAAGAATACATGGGCGCCTATGAAGAAGATGATGAGGAAGAAGGGAAAGCTAGAAAGAGACCTAAGAATATGGGTCTAAGGAGAGCTTTGGAAAAACAGAAAGAGGAAGAAGCAGCCTAAGCCCAACAATTTCCACTCACCGAGATCCTTGCCTTGGAAATTGAACATAACAAAGAAGCATGGATTGAAAGGGAAAATATACATTTAGAGGCTAAATTGGAGAAGGCCAACAAAGACTTGAGCTTGTAAAGAAATATGACTGAGCACTACAAAAAGAGAAATCAGTTTGCAAGGAAAAAGCTCAAAACTGCCCAAAGGAAGGGCCCGACGCCAAATGAAGGAAAATACCAAGATAGGCTTCAAATTTTGGTTCAAGCTTCACTGCAGGTCTCTAAGGACCCTTGAGGGACCCACTCACCAAATTTGGGCAAAATTGAGCAAGTTTTTGTTTTTTGTGAAATTTTAAGCCCAGGAGCACAGCACCCTGGGTGTTGCACTTTTTTCTAGAGAGCTTTCAGAGGGAGAAGCTTACATTTTTTGATTCCCCATCATGAGAGGAGTATTCTCACCAATTTTCAGCTCAATTGGAGTTGTTTTGATCCCCCAAAAGGGTCAAAAACACCCAATTTTTCACCTTTCTGCCCTCTTTTTTTAGCAGGTGTTGCGCTCTTGGAAGCTTTTAATTTTTCCACTTTTTTGGAAACTTTCAAAGGTAACTTTGAGGAAAAAAAGATATATTTGGAAATTATACTTCCACAGCGTTCCAACGGGCCATCACGGAGCCTTTTTCGACATCGAGAAGGCCTCCAAAACTCCATTTCAAAAAGACCTTTTTTGGTGCTGCGCTCCTGAAAAATTTTCAAAATTTGAGACAGAGTGCTGCGCTCGTGTGTGGTGACTGAGAAAATGTGAGTTAAAAAATTTTCCTCATGTATTTCAGAGCCTAAAATTCATTGTTTTTGCTATTTTGGTTCAGAAAATATATTTTGTGCCTTGGACCTTGCAAGGCCTCAAGGACAGGTTAGGATATTTGTTTTTTGCCAATAGGCTTCTAGATGCTCTAGTGAGCTCTCTCCTCTCCTTATTTGTTATATAAGGCATGATTATGTATTTTAAACGGTTGGGACTTGATGTGTTATAGAGAAATACATGGTTTATGAGCTTAGAGAAGATATTTGGTTTCATGAAGTGAATGAATGACTTGTGTGGCTTGATGTTGGAGAAGCTTGCTTGCAGGATTCCATAGCTTGGTGAATGGTGATGCTTTTCTAACTTGTTAGTGTTTTCTTGTCCTCATTTTGATTTAGTCTGCTTGTTTACTATAGATCAGAAAATTATAGGTTGAGATATGCTCATGGAAGCACCTCAAACCTCCTACATGCTATAGCTTTGATGTTTTCTTCTTTTAGTTCATCTTAAGGAATTATTAACTACTCCTTAGGCCTACTAAACTTGTTCTTTGTTTCATGAATGATTAGTATGTTAGCTTATAAATATGATCCATGGTATGCCCTGCTTATTTAAAGTTTTTCAAAAACTTATTATGAATCTTTCCTATGGAATATTGATTGATTAGGATAATGAAAAGAAGCCTTGTTTCGATCTTGCCCTTTGCCCATGCTCATCAACTTGTTTCACAGTTCCCGATAGTTTTATATATGATGTTTAGGAGTTCCCTCTCCATATATTGAATTGTTTGTTTATCTTATAAGTTTTCTCAAAAAACTGAAGGTGGATTCTAAAGTTAGGAGTTCTAATGCTTCTATGTACCACTGGATTGTTCATCTTGTATGTTTATTATTTTGACTATTGTTCATAGAGATTAATGGTTTGCCCCACCTCATGATTCATTTTTTCATAGAGATTAAAGCATTTCACCAAATTCTGGATGATCAAAGGGGCCAAAACACCATGAAAATCACCGTTCTGCCACGTTTTTCAGCAGCATGAAGTACTTGTGGGAGAATGAAGTTTTGGAGGGGCAAATGAGCTCCAAATTGGGAAATTCCACTTGGGCTGGATAGCAGAAATCCAGGGCTTTCCAACAAGATATCATGAGCTTGATTTTGATGCCGAGAAGTGCCCCAAAAGCAGGCTGAAAGGCGCGCTACTCATATAGCTCAGGCGCGCTACTCATATAGATTTTGGCTGATTTTTCATCTTCCAACTCAGAATTTCAGCCAATTGGACCAGTTTTGCTTGTGGATGTAATTTTTGAGTTATCTTGATGTAATTTTATGGTTGGCATGTAACTTGGACTCACTTTTACCTATTCTAGATGATTCACTCCTAAAAAAGTAAAAATCAAGTGAAAGAATTTTCAACTTTCTCTTCCTCAGAGGTGCGGGGTTGTTTAATGCTTACTTTCTAGCCCTGTTTAGAATTTTTTGAAACCGTCTCCAGAAGGAGGAATCTGACCCTAGAGCATATGGAAGGGGTTAGGATGCTCATATGATGTAATTTCTCAATCATTTTCGGGGAGAAGCTGGGAGAGGTTGGACTCTTGGGGCAGATTTTGGTACACTATTGTACATATTTTTCATATTTTGGCTAAGGAAAGATCAGAGGTTTTGCAGCACCTGTTGGGATTCTTGTGGCTTTCAGTTCTTGATGGTGTTTTCTCTCATTTTATTGTAAGTTCTTTCATGTTTGATGTATGCCATTCCCTTCTTATGCTTCTGAAACTAAATGAATGAGTAAATGAGGTTGAATCCATTGTTTCTAGTGCTCTGCCTTTAAATTTGTTTAGTTTTACATGTTTTCGCCTGTTTGGAGAGGATCCATGTTCTCCCTTGCCCTCTTCAGCTCCTTGTCATTCTGATCCATCCATATACCCGATCAAAAGCATCAAGACTACTGCCTACCTCGCCCCAACTCGAATTCTGCAAAGATCTGGCCTTATCCCCGGACCCAAAATTGTTTTTCCCATCTTTTCAACAAAAACCCAAAAATCAAAATCAAACTTTCCTATCTCTTTACTAGCCTAAAATCAGTATTCGTTATAAGTCATCTCAGCCCCTTTGAAGACCTTTTGCCGAGATAGACCCGGAGAGAGCCCTCTCCTGTCCTCGTAGGGCTAGCTACGAGGCTGAGCATGGTTTGATGTAGCCTTGAGTTTTACCTTATTTCAGCCTAAGGTAGATTTGAGCGCTAACATAGTGGCGACCATACTGGGGAAGAACTGGTTTGTTTGTTAGTGTTATTTGATTTATAGCTATAGACGGAGCCTGAAGTCATGCCAGGTAGCCTTCGAACTGCACATTGCTCTGCGAGTGCATAGTAGATAAACGCTACTTCAGTCGATCTCCGGTCTAGCTTGTAATCGTAACACTTAACTTATAAATTTCCCCAGTACATGTATCGAGTTCAGATCTGATGGTTGATGGTGGACAACGATCAGACATAAGAAGGCTGAAATCATTCACCTGGTGACTCCAACTCAATGTAGAGACTCCACTGGAGGACTGACTCTTTCTCTGAGAAAATGGAAGGATCTTACACAAAGTTCAGGTATTCAAAGTGGAATGGTATTCAGGATCTAGTCTGCTTTCTTGTAAACTATTTCTTTGCTGTTCTTGAAGCTATGCTGAAATTTTTTCAGAATTTGTTGTATGATAAAGGTGATCAAAATATTCGCTCGACCTATTCAAAGAGTGTAAATACTGAGTTTCCCTTTGATCCTGGCCTCCTTAATTTTCCCACATCTTATGTTGACTCTCTTCAGAGTGATGAGCTTGAAAAAAAAACTGATCCCGTAGCTCTTGTATATACTCCTACACCTTATATAGTCCCAGATAGGTATAAACCTCTTGTTTTACCTTCTGTTCTTCATGCTTTCCCTAAAAATTATGACCTATATCTACCAAGATTTGACGGTGAATGTAACAATGTCAATGCTGAGCAACATGTGCAGAATGTTGAGACTTTTCTAGATCTTTTTGAAGTTGATGATGAAGATGTTAGTATCAGACTTTTTGCTCTTTCTTTGCAAGGCCAAGTGAAGAGTTGGTTTAAAGCCCTGCCTGATGCGAGCATTTCAGATTTACAGAAGTTTTTTAAAGTTTTCCTTGACAGGTGGATGATTGGACAGAACCCTTTCTTGATTTTAGACGAGTATGCCCAGCTGAAGAGACAGTCAGGAGAGACAGTACAACAATTTTCTGCCAGATTTAATCAAGTATATTTTTCGATACCAGCTGATATAAGACCTTCTCCTAGATCTGCTCTCTTGCACTACCCGGGTGCCTTTGATCCGGAAATGGAGTTTCAGCTGAGAGAAAAGAATATTGCAACACTTCACGAGATGCAGAACAAGGCAGTGAATGTAGAGGCTCATTTGTTGATCTTGAGGGAAGGGTTGAAGGAAGAAGAAAAGAAGAATGTTTCAGAGAAGCTGATACCTTCAGAGGAAAAGCTTGATCTTTTCGTAAATGCAGTAGAAGAGATGGTGCGGAAAATGACTGAAAAAAATGAAAATGATATTCAAGAACAAGTGGCTGACCCAAAACATTTTGTTTCTTATTCTGGTTGTCATAGTGATTGTTTTATAGATCATTTTGAAGAAGAGAGAGTTGTTGATATGAAATGTATGCTTGATGATGTGTTGTATACTGATGATTTGCCTCAGTTTGATCAATATGATGATGATTATGTTCTCCAAAAAGAAGCTAATCTTGCAGACGAATCAGCAGCTAGTTTGTGCGAGGAGGAAGTTCACTTTCAACAGCTCGAGTACAGTGATCAACCGATGCATATCAGCTATGACAATGATGAGGAAAGTGCAGCAAATTTTGAAGTAAGTGAAGGATCTTTGCCTTTTTGTTTTGATTCATTTCAGTTCATCAGAGACAACTACCATGCAATCAGAAATCAAATGTCAACAAGTCTTGATTTGAATCATCTTGAGAGCAATGAAAATTTTGTTCAAGACTTCTCATATTCAGATTTGCAACCCCCGAAAGCCATTGATTTTCAAGTTGCAGATGAGGACATGGAAGCTGGTACATGTGATCAAATGATACAAGGTGACTCCGTACCATTTTGTTTTGAATCATTTCAGTTTTTGAAGAACAAATTGCATAGTAAATCTTCAGATGAGCAGCTTGTAGCATCAGATTTGCAGCCATCCAATGCAATTGAAGGTCAGATTACAGATGAAGGTGTGGAAGATGAAATACATGATTTGATGATGCAGGAAAATTCTATACCCTTTTGTTTCAAAGCATTTCAGTTTATAAGGCAGAATCTTCGTAATATATCTCAAGAAAAAGAGGAACAGCCAGTAGGATGTCATACAGTTTCAAGGGATACAGTGCAGCAGTCTTCTCAAGTTTTTGATGATCCTATTGCTCGTGTGTTGGATGATGTTTGCTATAAAAATTTTGCTCCATTAGCTAACCATGTGCCCGAAAAGAATGTTGATAATAATCTTGTTCAAAATTCAATTTCATTGTGTTGTTTAATAGATTTTTCATATGAGGAGATTGATAAAGGATATTTCTGTTCTGTCTGGAATCAGCAATGGAGTTTGGTTTTTCATGAATTTCAGGATCCTTTTGATAGCTTGTTGCAATCACCAAAGAAAGACAGCATAGAGGTGAGAAAAATTTTAAGATTAAGGTATGGAGATTATCTGGACCAGAGCTATGTTTATGAAGATCCTTTCGCAGTATTCTTGCAGTCATCCAGTCAATTTGTGCTTTGCAAGTTTATCAGCAGTCAGCTTGAGTTCAAATTTCCATGGGAGTTGCCTTTCGATTCTTTCCTTTTCCTGCGCATCAGAAAGCACTTGGGAAGAAATCAAATAGCAGCCAGGATGCTTACATGGTTGCATTGGCTGTTCCATTTCACTTGATCGGGTGGTGAAAAGTACAATTAGAGTAGGTTTGATGAATAGGCTCTGCTTTGAGCATCTTTTCCAGCTTATCAGTTGTGTTTAAGTATCGAGTCAATTCTTAGTTGAGTGAGAGTCAATTTGTGTCATCAATTCATCAGTTTTCAGTCATGCATTTCAGTTTTAGTT
This sequence comes from Pinus albicaulis, assembly GCA_034641835.2. Taxonomy (NCBI): domain Eukaryota; kingdom Viridiplantae; phylum Streptophyta; class Pinopsida; order Pinales; family Pinaceae; genus Pinus; species Pinus albicaulis. The sequence goes on along the minus strand of CM076584.1, from coordinate 1,196,805,105 downwards.
TTTGATTCCATTGCCCAATGGATAAGGCACTGGAATGCTCTCCCAAAGATCTGTCGTTCTTGGCACCTCCAAGGAGCTACCATCCCCATTGGAGCCAATGTTAGTGTCAGCATTTGAAGCTTTCCTTCAGTGATCAAACATGCTCTTACAAAGTTATTTTAAGGGGTGAAGGTCAAATTTTGTCATTTCAATGAGTCTTCAAGCAAAATTTGGTCACTAGGCATTAGGTCTAGGGTTTTCTTTTGCATCTTTTCAAAGTTGTCCAAATTTCGGTCCATGTCACCATTCAGCTGAGTGTGCCATCATTCAGAGGGTTTTCATCATCATGTCAAGTTCCATTGGGTCATTTTACACCTTGTTCATGCTTCAGTTGTGCCTGTGTCACCCTCTTCTCCTAGGTTTCTTGGGAGGTAATTTCTCTGATGGTCAAACTATTAGAAAAAACTTGTATCCCCACAAGTTCACACCTCCTCATCATTAATGTACCTTATTAAACACTTCCCATCACCGTGAGAAAATTCTATTTCCCACCCTGGTTTCTGCCACCTTATTACTCCAAAACAATTAAATGCTCTTTCAGATTCACACATTTAATAACTGAAATAATTTTTGTCGAAATACAAATTCCGAATATTTTTTTCTTTAATGTTGTAAATGCGGTAACAAATAACAAAGAGAACAGCCACTATTCAACACATCATAACTCAGAATTTTTGGTCAAGGTGACCCTGGAAAAACCCCCTACAACTCTTGGGGAAAACCAGTCTTGAGAGCTCCTTCTTATTTCTGAAAAATGCTTTTTACAGAGAGAGAAATATTCAGAAAAATCAGCAAGTAAACTTTTACAACTTATCTCTTTCCGTGCTTAACCACCGCCTCGGAAAACGTGCAGACAGTAAAACTGAACCAGCAATAAATGCTGTGCGTATTTCCTTGAAAAACGTGCCCAGAAATTACAGCATTAATTTCTGCTGTACGGCCTCCTCTTTTTGCGTGTAGAACAGCAATAAATGCTGCTGTACGGCCTCCTTGGAATGCGTGCAACTGTATTAAATGCTGCTGTACGGAAATCTGCCTCGATTTTTGTGCCAGCAATCAGCTACAGGCTGTACGGCCTGTCTAGAAAAGCGTGCAGCAAAAACAGCAACTTCTCCCTCGAAATCTGTGCCCAGAAAATGGTACGGCTGCCTTGGAAAACATGCCACAAGCTGCTATACGGATTCTGCCTTGGAAATCGTGCCAAATCTGCCTTGAACTGTGTGCAAACTCTGCTGTACGGTCTTGCTGAAATATTGCCTTGGAATGTGTGCCAAGCTGCTGCATCCTCCTCCTCACTGCTCAGAAATCTCCCTTGCTCTCTTGCTCTCCTTCTCTCAATCTGCTCATGAAAGAATGAATGACCTTTTCCTCCTTTTTCTCCTTTAACCTAACCCTAAGTGACTTTTGGGGAATCCCTAAATCCAATGGCTGAGATAGATTGAGATCTAGGGCTGAGATTAAATGCTCATTTAAATCCCACTTTTCATTTTTTAATTCACCCCACTTTAATAAAGACCCACTTAGTCTTTTATTTCCAAAGTCACTTTTTCCTTTCTAATTTTATATTGACTTTATTTAAAGTCACTTTAACTTTAGTAACTTTATCACTTAAAGTCACTTTAAAATTAGATATGACTTTATAACTTTATAAAGTCACTTTAGTAACTTTATCACTTAAGTCACTTTTAAATTAGATTTAACTTTATAAAAATTTATAAAGTTACTTTAGGAGAAAAATTAAATTCTTTTGGACACTTTTCCCTAGGCCAAAGATCAAAGCCTTAGGGAACCACCTGACCTCCGGTACCAAATTTCAACAATCACTGATATCCCCCAAATTCCTCATTTTTGCACAAACCCTAGTTTCTTGCCACAACTTGGCAATTTTCTAGGCTAGGCCTGTGTTTTTCCCTTTTGGACCCCTTCCCCTCACTCAATCTCTGAGATTCCACTTTCCCCTGCTTCCTAACATCCCTCCCTACTTCCCACAATTTCCCCAAGAATTCAGAAGCCCCTTATCCCCTTCATTTCGCTTCATTTCGACAAAATCCCTTGTTTCACACATCGGGATAGGTTTCACTCAAATGATTTTTCAGAGCAATAAAAGATAAATTTTGGAAAACTGAGAGAGGTTTTTGTACAAAACATGCCAAGGAAGAACAACCTCCTTCATTTTTTACACAGGTATAATGGTTTTGGAGAAATTTCAAGAATACCGTTGCCTCAGGAGAATTGATGCACCTGCAGGAAGTAGTGTTGGGAGATTTGATTTTTGATAGGGTAAATGAACTCCAAATTGCAAAATTCCACTTGGGTTGGAAATTAGACTCCAATAGCTTTCCAACGAGCTATCACACGCTCAATTTGAACACCGGGAAGGCCTCCAAAAGCCTCCTGCAAAATGCACTATGTAGCGCACTACGCATTGGGCCAGAACTCAAAAATTTTGCCATCTCTCTCCAACATCAAATTTGCTTGGTTTTTCCATGTTTGAACATCAGCAAAGGCCAAGACACATCAAGGAAGTGAAAAAAATGAGTTTTGAAGCCAAATTGTGGGTTGGATCGACGCGCTACTCGTTGGGTGACGCGCTAGGCGTATAGCGAAAATTTTCAGTGTAAAATTACACTGGCGCTACTCGTTGGGTGACGCGCTACTCATATAATCTCAGAGCCAAAAAATTTCGCTCCTGCATCCAGTTTCATGCCAAATTGCCTCCAACTGCTTGCAAGTAGGTTCTTTACGTTTTCTCAATGAATTTTGGACATGATTATGGTGTTTTGAAAGTGGAGAAACAAATGTTTAATGTGGAGAAATGTAAACCCTATGTTTATTTCCAAATTCACTTCTTGGGGTTTTGAAACAAATATGAGTGATTGTGTGGGGGTTTGAAAACTAGTGTGGTTGATATATATGCTCATGCATCTACTGTCAGTGGTGTCTCTGCTCATCATTTACCTCAGCCTCACGCTCTCTCTTTGCCATTACATCATTGCTCTCATTGTTATTGCCATTGTCATTTTCACACTATTCATCATTCATGTTATGACATAGTCCCATTTTCACTTGTCCACATCCTCCATTGACATTTTCAAACACTACAAGGGCTATTTCTATTGACCTACACTACACTACACTCATTCCTATTCACTTGTCAAATCCCCATGTAGTCAAGGAGTGGCTATTTTCCATTCAAACTCCTTGTGACAGTCATTTTCCCATTGTGATATTTCCTATAGCACCTTGACATATATGTGACACATCTGACATTGGAGCATACACCAAACTCTTGTTTTCATCATAACCATATCAGCATACTTGTCATACACATTACGACACCATGACAGACACCGACACATCACAACAGAGACAGTGTTTTCACTACTGAAACTGCATGCACCAGGAGGATACTGAAACGGCGAAAGAGGCCTGATCCACTTCAGATTTTGGCCGAGGCCTCGTTGGCTGGGCATGATACTTGATGGAGGGTCTTCGCTCCGAATTTGAGCAAATTTGGAGAAAATTTTGTCAATTGTGATTTTTTATGCCTCAAAACTGATTTTTCAGCCATACGAGTAGTGCGTCGACGCGCTCGCTTATGATTGGGACACTTGCTGGAGGAAAACTTTATATTTTTGGATTTTTCATGGAAATTTATGCATGCTCCATTAGGACCAAAGCATTTCACCAAATTCTGGATGATCAAAGGGGCCAAAACACCATGAAAATCACCGTTCTGCCACCTTTTTCAGCAGCAGGAAGTACTTGTGGGAGAATGAAGTTTTGGAGGGGAAAATGAGCTCCAAATTGGGAAATTCCACTTGGGATGGATAGCAGACATCCAGGGATTTCCAACAAGCTATCATGAGCTTGATTTTGATTCCGGGAAGTTCCCCAAAAGCAGGCTGAAAGGCGCGCTACTCATATAGATTTTGGCTGATTTTTCATCTTCCAGCTCAGAATTTCAGCCAGTTGGACCAGTTTTGCTTGTGGATGTAATTTTTGAGTTATCTTGATGTAATTTTATGGTTGGCATGTAACTTGGACTCACTTTTACCTATTCTAGATGATTCACTCCTAAAAAAGTAAAAATCAAGTGAAAGAATCACTTTCCTTCCTTTTAGAGGCAAGTTGTTTGGCTGCCTATATTCTAGCTCCTTGTTTAGAATTAGTTGAAACTGCTCCTAGAAGGAGGAATTCGACCCCTAGAGGCATGGAAAGGGGTTAGGATGGTCTATATGATGTAATTTATCAATCATTTTCAGAGGTTGGATAGGTTGGACTCTTGGGAAGACTTTGGCACACTATTGTACATATTTTTCATATTTTGGCTAAGGAAAGATCAGAGGTTTTGCAGCACCTGTTGGGATTCTTGTGGCTTTCAGTTCTTGATGATGTTTTCTCTCAGTTTATTGTAAGTTCTTTCATGTTTGATGTATGCCATTCCCTTCTTATGCTTCTGAAACTAAATGAATGAGTAAATGAGGTTGAATCCATTGTTTCAGTGCTCTGCCTTTAAATTTGTTTAGTTTTACATGTTTTCACCTGTTTGGAGAGGATCCATGTTCTCCCTTGCCCTCTTCAGCTCCTTGTCGTTCTGATCCATCCATACACCTGATCAAAAGCATCAAGACTACTTCCTACCTCGCCCCAACTCGAATTCTGCAAAGATCTGGCCTTATCCCCGGACCCAAAATTGTTTTTCCCATCTTTTCAACAAAAACCCAAAAAATCAAAATCAAACTTTCCTATCTCTTTACTAGCCTAAAATCAGTATTCATTATAAGTCATCTCATCCCCTTTGAATACCTTTTGCCGAGATAGACCTGGAGAGAGCCCTCTCCTGTCCTCGTAGGGCTAGCTACGAGGCTGAGCGTGGTTTGATGTAGCCTTGAGTTTTACCTTATTTCAGCCTAAGGTAGATTTGAGCGCTAACAAGCCCATTCTAAGACCTTGCAAATAAGTCAATTAGGTTTTCCTAGGTCATGCACCATCATGATTCTCATTCCATTATTTGCACAGCAAGTTAAAGATGAATTCAAAAGAGCACTTAAGCAGTCTCCAATGGTGCCCTCCTGGTCCAACAGTAAAATCTGCAAAGAATATACTATCATATCCAAGCATTTCTGCAGGGATGCCTTGAAGATTAGTCTAAAGCAAAGCATAGGCAAAAAGGGACACCTAAGAAGGTTCAAAAGGTCATTTGCAGTTGAGAAAAAGGTACAGCAAGCTGAAAGCTACAGGGAAGGTCTTGATCTCATAATAAGAAGTAAAATTTTTCTCATCCAAAAGTTTGTGCAGATCACAGAAAGTAAGTAACATATGAGCAACATGGTGCATTTCAACAAAGATGATCATTGGAAAGGATGTTTGCCTCAAGCATAATAATGGTATGGGGACAGTGGCCCTTTGCCACACTCCTACAGAAGGACAAAATTTATCAGATGCGCCACAAGGTGAAGGAAAATACTAAGACCACTATCAAGAAAGGCAAATCACACTGAAGAAGAAAACAATAGGTGTGCTAAATTGGTTGAAAATGCAAATTATGACTTTTTGATAAACGGTGGAGAAATAGCTGGGCTACAAAAGCTAAAAAAACTCCTCAAATAAATAAGTGGAAACTTTGTGGAGAAAAAGTAATCAATTCAAAAAGATGGTTTCTTTAAAAGACTTAGAGGGCAGCTTTGTTTGCTTCTCTAAAAAATCCCTAAAAACTCAAAAATTGGGATAATAAACAAAATGATCACGGTAGGTGGCAAGGAGAACCTCATTCATCAAACAGCAGAGGCTGTCAAAAAGAATTCCTAATTGTCTTCAAGGGTAATATCGAAGGGCATAAATTCCACTGGATAAAAGGACCAACTCTGAGGTCTTAAAAGGTCAAAAAGAAGGGATTTTAAGACATTATGCACCATTTCACTAACAGCAACAGAGCATCAGCTCAAACCCTATTCTCTCACAAATAAACAGTCAAAGGTTTGTCTCAAAGGATATGGAGGTAAATATAGTGTTTAAAATCACCTTGCACATGAGCATAACAGGCATGAATCATCATAGATCTGATCATTTTCCCAAGCTGCAAAAGAAATATTGGTAAAATGACAAGCTCCAAAAAAGACAGAGGCAAATAAAAAGTGCAAAATGAGACTTTAGGAAGGAGGGATTTTAGAGTTTAATTATTTTCAAAAAGGGGATATAAAGGCTTCAACAGCTCCTTTCCCCCTCATTTCAACTTTTTCCAAAACAGAGTGCAATTTTCCGGCTTCCGAAGGCGTCCTCGGGCAAATTTTCCTCGGTGTTGCGCTCCTGTAAGTGGATGTTGCGCGCCTAAAGATTGCTCCTGTGTTATTTTCTTCTAGACGCTGCGCGCCTAAAGATAGGCGTTGTGCTTTTCTAGCCTCGCCCGGCGTGTAGGAGTGGCCGCCCACCGTCGCCCGATTCTGCGTGCAGCATTGCCCAATGGCACTGCTCTTCGGCAACTACGTCTATCGCCCAACGCCGCGTGCAGCTCCCGCCCGCCAACAACACTACGCATTCACCACTGCTCCCATCACCTGATGCTACGCTCCTGCAACGGGCGTGTAGCGCTAAACGCGTTTTCGTTCAGGCCTAATCGAGGTGTTGCGCTCCTGGCGTAAAAGCACAGCACTGCCCAGAAAAGTGCAGAGGCACCCAAAATTGTCCTGAAAGCTCATAATTTGCACCTTTTTGATATGGAGGACAGTTTAAAAGGTATTCTTCATAAATTACCACCTCCTCATGATTTTGTAAGTGATAAAAGCGCCAAGTAGGTCCAATTTTGTGTCAAAGAGGGCTTCAAGGAAAATTGAAAGGGAAGCTTAACCTGCTTTTGTAAAGTCTCCTAACCTTGTTTAAAAGCCTTGATATCTCATTTATCATTTCTCCTCACCAAATTCACAAGCCAAAATACTTTCTGTTTAAAGAGTTGGAGGAAGGGGTAAGGTAAACACCATGTCTGAAGAGGAGAGGGCTAACCTAAATGAAGAGACAAGTCCAAGAAAACAGCAGAAGAAGGGAGGGAAGCCCAATAGGTTTGAACCCATAAGCACTGTAGAATTAATAGTATTCCCTTCTATTCTTTCATGTTTCCAAGAGTTAGGGTGTTTTGAGTTCTATAACAAAGTAAAAGAGGTCAAAATCCATCCTCAGTTCACCGAGTTATTTTCCCTAAGGCTTCACCGGCATAAAGTACATCTAGCAAGGGTGAGGTTTGAGTTGACCCCCAGTGCTATCTCTAAAGCCACTAGAATACATGGCATAGGAGAAATGTGGTTTAAACAGAAGCATCTTGACTTGACCCATTATCATCCATTCTTAAAACCCAATTTTCAAGCTAAATGCAAAGCCATTTTTCCTTTTTCTCATCTATTGGACAGATATGCCCTCCTCATGAAGATTATTATGAAATAATTTACCTGTGAGGGTAGGTTCTCCAGAGTCTATTCCTATCATATTAGACTCCTCATGCATTTCACCAGGACTAAGCTATTGCACTTTCCCTACTATCTCTGCAAAAGCATTGAAAAAAATTCCTCCATCATGAAAAAGAGGCCTCCAACCCAGCAAATGTCAAGCCTATTTCATCATTCTTTGATCAAGGTAATTGTCTCATACCAATTATAGAAACAAGGAATTCCTTGGGAGGTCTTTATCACCCATGATGATTTCACCACTTCACCCTCCATCACTCAGCAAATTTTGCCATCATCTTCTCAAAATCCTCCTCATACCCCTCCATCGCCCTCCACTAACCTTGGTTCATCTTCTTCACATGAATCGCCTTCCCAAAAAAACCTGTTTCATACACCTTCCCCTAAGAAAGATGATCAGGAAGAAAGCAGAGATGATCATGATGAGAGCACTGATGATCATGAAGAAAGCATATATGATCATGATGAGAGCACTAATGATCATGAAGAAAGCAGTGATGATCAAAATGAACGAAACAGTGAGAAAGAGGGTGATGAAGATGAGGGAGAGTGTGATGAAGATAGGGGAGAAAATGATGTAGATGAAGAAGAAAATGGAGGAAATGGCCAAGAAGAAAGCAGTGATGGCCTTGAAGAAAGCAGTGGGGGCCCTGAAGAAAGTAGTGTTGATCATGAACAAAACAGTGAGAGAGAAAATGATGAGGAAGAGGGGGATGGCCTAGAAGAAAGTAGCACTGGCCAAGAGCAAAACAGTCAAAGCAGTGATATAGATGATGGTCAGAGAAGCCAAAACAGTGTATCTCCTGATGAAGAAAATGACACTGAGAACACTGCAGCAAACAGTGGCGAAGAAGCAAAAGAAAGCCATGACAGTGGCCAAAATGACAAGGGCAGCCTAGAGACAGATTTTAAAATTGTTTTCAATGAACCAGAAAATGATTACAAAAGCCCAAAGAATGAAGGCAGTGATGCAAAAAATGAGTTTGACAGTGAAAACAGTAATGAAAAGGATGAGGAGGATAGTCCTAAAGATGAAAATAGGTCAAACACAGATGCCTCTAATGTTGCAGAAACAGAGCATAGTAGTGTTGAGGGTCTTGATAGTGAAAAAAGCATGAAAGATGTTAAACATGTTGATCCAAATAAAAACTAGCAGCAAGGTAAAGAGGACATACACATAGAGAGTATTTTTCAAGGAGGAGACAGTCCTAAGATTGTCAATAATCAAAGTTTGCAAGCAAATTTTGTGGTGCCTTGCACCATTACTTACCAGAGAGGAAGGAGGCATGTGTTTGCTGCCTTCAAAAGGCAAGGAGCCATGCACTCCACCTCAAAACAGTAGAGGAAAAAATTGCAAAAACAATGAAGGACAAAGTCACCAAACCAATGAAGGACAAGGGTAAAAAGCAAATAAAGGACAAAACCAAAAAGCCAATAAAGGACAAAGGCAAGAAAACGATGGAAGAAGAGGAAAGAAATCATGAGGAAGAGAGGGAATTTGAACTTATTCACATAGATAGTGATGAGGAAAATGAAACAAGGATAGTTAATTCTCTCTTACAAGACCGTAATGCACAAATCAGAGACTTGGAGATTGAGCTAGAAAGATCAAAAGATCTTATTCATTTCCTGTAGGTGCAAAACAATCAGATGAGTGGCCAGCTAGCCATTCATGAAGCTCGGGCGCTCAAATACAAGAGAGAAGCTCAAAGGTCACAAGTGCAGTTGGAAGAATACATGGGCGCCTATGAAGAAGATGATGAGGAAGAAGGGCAAGCTAGAAAGAGACCTAGGACTATGGGTCTTAGGAGAGCTAAAACAGAAAGAGGAAGAAGCAGCCCAAGCCCAACAATTTCCACTCATCGAGCTCCTTGCCTTGGAAATTGAACATAAAAAAGAAGCATGGCTTGAAACGGAAAATATACATTTAGAGGCTAAATTGGAGAAGGCCAACAAAGACTTGAGCTTGCAAAGAAAGATGACTGAGCACTATAAAAAGAGAAATCAATTTGCAAGGAAAAAGCTCAAAACTGCCCAAAGGAAGGGCCCGACGCCAAATGAAGGAAAATACCAAGATAGGCTTCGAATTTTGGCTCAAGCTTCACTGCAAGTCTCTAAGGACCCTTAAGGGACCCACTCACCAAATTTGGGAAAAATTGAGTAAGTTTTTGTTTTTTGTGAAATTTTAAGCCTAGGAGCGCATCACCCTCGGTGTTGCGCTTTTCCATAAAGCACTTTCAAAGGAATAAGCTTACATTTCTTGATTCCCTATCATGAGAGGAGTATGCTCACCAATTTTCAACTCAATTGGAGTTGTTTTGATCCCCCAAAAGGGTCAAAAACACCCAATTTTTCACCTTTATGCCCTCTTTTTTGAGCAAGTGTTGCGCTCCTAGCAAATTTGACTTTTTCCATTTTTTGGGAAATTTGCAAAGGTCAGTTTGAGGGAACATAGGTATATTTGGAAAGTAGACATCCACAGCTTTCCAACGGGCCATCGCGGAGCCTTTTCCGACATCAGGAAGGCCTTCAAAACTCTGTTGCAAAAAGACCTTTTATGGTCTACCATTCTCCCTCCTTGTTGATTTTTAATCAACTGCGGGGATCTACCATTTATGTATAAACTAGACTTGTTTGTTTTCATGCAAACTAGATTTTTTTGCTTTCATGCAAAAGTTTCATATTTTTATTATTCAACGTTGATTTTTAATATAACAAAAAAATAATTTATAAATAAATTGGTGTTCCAATCACTATTATTTGAATTGTAAAATTTGAACTTTGAAGACTAAATGCTGAGAAATTTGAACCCTATGTGGGAATATGGTGAACCCGAGGGGTGATTTAATAAACAAAAGTTGAATTGCGTGTAGTGTAGGAAGAATGTGAGGGGCAGGAAATCACCCAATTTAAATACTACCTTGTACAAATTCCGAGACATGAAGTAGGTATCCACCCAAATGCAAGTATGGAGATCATTGTATTTTCCAACAAATAAGTTGTACATATGGGTATCAGCAGAGATAACAAGGACACTATGAGATTTGAGCTTAGAAAGAGGGGAGTTGTGTGATCTAAGAGAAATAAGTGGCAGGGTTTCTCTGATGTCATCTTCCACAATGCCCTCAACAACCTCATCTTTATTGTTCCTAAAACTACTCATGGTGTGCAACCTTCTATTAGGTTACTTGTTAAAATATGGGAAAATAAATACACTAACAAGCTTATGGGTAGGTGTTTTCTATTGAGGGACATTCCTTTTTGCATCGCCAATAAAAACCCATTCTACTAGTGTATGTTTAGCGTTGTTGCTTTTGTTGACCTAGGGTACAAAGCCCCTACCTATGATGAGTTAAGAGCCTCTCCTTTAAAATGAAAAGGATGATTGCGCTTGCAAATTGGAGAAGCTTTAGGCTTCATGGAAAATCATTGAATGCACCATGATGTGAGATGGTTATACTAATCATGAGAGAAAGATCCTTCTTAAATTATTGGTTAATTGCTTCAAGGGGAAATTATTTATTAAATCTATTGATGCATCTACACGTTAAAAATGCAACATTATAATGTGAATTGTTGATCAATTTCATTCAGGATGTAGGTCAAAATAATATTGTCAAGAGTCATAATCGAAAATGCTACTAATTATGTTGTTAGTGGTAGGTTGTCTATGCTAAGCTATTCTATCTTATTTTGAATTCTTTGTATTGCACATTGTATTGATTTGATTTTAGAGGATATGTGCAAAGTTAAGTATATTAAGATATTGTTAAATTGATTGAGAACGTAACAAAATTTATATATAATCATACATATTTACTTAGGTTGAAAAATCATTCATGAGTAACAATAAAAAGAGTTGGTGCATCCTACAATCACATTTTTTTCCACTAGCTTCATATATCTTCAATCCCTCTTTTCGTGTATGTGGTATGTGAAGAAAATGTTCCTTTCAGATGATTGGCCTACTTAATCATTTAGCAGTAAACTAAAGAGGAAGGCTATATGCAAGTTAATGTCATACGAAGAAAGTTTTGGAAAAAAGTAGAGGTGTGTGTCATCAAGGAACCTTTAGTAAAGGTTCTTTTGTTGGTTGATAGAGGAAAACTGACAATGGGTTGCTTGCTACTTACATGAGGCCATGAATGGTACCAAATAATCCATTCATACCTATTGTGAGGGTAAGGGGAATGATGGATTTGAAAAACCACTATTCATATGGAGAATAATTGGAGAAATGGAACAATACACTCCATTGCACCATTCATGTCACTATACCTCAACCCCACATTCCCTTGCTCTTGTGGTTTTAGATGTAACACCAAAATTGTGGGTGAATTACTCACATGTGTTCCAAGGATGCTGCTAAATTAAGAAAGTGTAAAGATTTCTGAAAATATATATATATATATATAATGATCAATGAAACATTTGTCTTTGACATTACTATTCATAATAGGAAGATCAAAATTCCAAATAAGCTCCATTTTGTTTCAAATTTCAATCTCTTCTTACTTTATTTAAACTTTCAAATTTCAATTTTTTTCCTATGTTTCTTTTAATTGTTATAGATTCTTGGGATGCAAACTATAGTGTTTTTGAAATTATGTCCACCATTAAAACATTTTAAAATAATTTTTAATTCATTATAATTATTGTTTTATTATTTTATGCCTCGTCACCCTCTAAATTATTATTATAATTATTAATCCATGGGGTATTGGATAGACGGTGATCGGGTGCTCTGTTAAGGCACTCCTTGATGTGAAGTCACCGATTCAATTCCCCACCCAGATCGAGGTCATATATTGGACATGATAAATATGTAGTCCTACCAAGCTTACAAAAAAAAGAAATTATATTTATTGATTTATAAGTTGCCCCTCATAATTATTATTATAATTATTAATCCATGGGGTCTTGGAGAGACAGTGATCGGGTGCTCTGTTAAGGCACTCCTTGATGTGAAGTCACCGGTTCAATTCCCCACCCAAATCAAGGTGATATATTGGACATGATAAATATGTAGTCCTACCAAACTTACAAAAAATATATATATAATTATTGATTTATAAGTTGACCCTCATACACATTGGAATATCAATACCTTAATTACATGGTTTAAGTCTACTACAATCACCGATTGTGAAAGAAATAACTTCAAAAAACACATGATATAAAGACCATCTCATTGGATGGGATTAACATCACTATCGCATTAAGGTTTGAGCCAAATGCCTCTCATGAAATCAACCCCTGATTAGTTATAGTAAAAGGCACAACACATAGTAGAAGAGAGAGAGAGAGAGAGAGAGGTAGACGAGGATATTTAATAGCAAATATCTTTATAGGAGGTGATTCTTAACATTAGGAGTGTGCTGGCACCACCACCTTCACGAACTCTAATAGAAAGAGTTGGACTCTACAGTAGCACTAGTGGAGGACGTCAAAGTCCAACACCAGCCCTAAGAATTTCTTCGTATGTAGAAAAAATGATTACTAGAGCCATTACCTTTACTCATAAAAAGGGACATACCGATTCATTATTTATCTATTTGATTTCAATATAGATGACTCATGATGATGAGATACATTTATTATATTTTTGGATAATATTTTTGGAGTGGAGACTTACACCATAATTCAATATTGATGGGTAATATACTAAACATCTTATAAAGGCATTTATTTCATGTTGTTGTTTTAAATGTTTTAAATGTTTTAAAATTAATAATACTAATAATAATAAAATTGTTTTACAAGCCCTCTGCAAAATTGTTTTATAGACCCTCTGCAATATTTTTGTCGACGAGATGTTTGCAACGATGAATTAAACTATTATGTAATGACAAGGATTAGTGGACCTATCAGTTGTGGAACTCGATGCTTCCATTTGGAAAATGAAAAGTACGTCATAGGGAGACTTGGAGATCATCAATGAAATGGCCCAAATGGCCCAATATTTAACATAAAATGAAAGTGGACTCTTAGAAAAATAGGGCAGAGAGCATGAAGGTGAACAAGAACATAGATGAGGCTTTCTCAAACTTGGAGATTGGTTGTATGAAGTAACCTGGTTGGTGTTGTAACTTATTTTTACTATTTTATCATTATTTCAAAAAAAATAAAAATAGAAAAATAGAAAAAAATAAAAATAAGAAAAAGAAATAGTAAAATCAAAAGAAATGATAAATAAATAATAATAAAATCAAATGAAAGAAAAAAAAATGGGATTTTAAAAAGAAAATATATATAAGAATATTAAAAAAAAAAATACATATATCCCTAAGTTAACATGCAAGTCTAAATGCCGCAATTGTTTATTTTATTATTTTTATAATCCTTGGTATTTAGAAGGATTATTTAATTTGTAAATAAAATTCATTTGACATTTCTATTGGGTAGTGATAAAGTACTATTTGAAATGGGTGGACGAGATCAGGCCCGCCCACATTTTCGAGATCAGCATCCCCTCCTCGCATTGTCGACAATTAATGGGGGATCCGCAAAGCAGTTTTCCCAATCCTGCCAATGGATACGTGGCAGCCCCACATGAATTGCGGCACCCCCCTCGCAAATACCATTTACCATGCTCACCCCACGCAAACCACTCTTACGCCTCTTTCTTTCCCGCCAATTCGCTCTCCCACTATTTTGACCACCTGCCAAAATTTCGCCATATTTAACCACTACTATCCCTCCCGCCAAATTAGAAAATGATCATTTCCTATTCAATTACACCCGCCAACGTCCTTCTCCATTTAATCCTACATGCCAATAATGGTTAATCCATTCAAAATCGTTACTCACCCCTAATAAAACATTGTCACCTATTCAAATTGGCCATTTGCATTCTTCCTATCTCCGTAATTCAAAGAACAACAGCTTCAAGTAAGATTTCAGTTGACAACGACCTCCAATCTTCATCTCCAACCTGTAATCTGTAATATCCCGAAATGAGATCTGCTAGCAAGACATGACTGGAAAACGCATTTTCCAGTAATGGCTGCTACAGGAATTGAAACCAAGACCTGGATCCCTTAGATCAATGTATCTAAGTCCTAAATCCAAGAGATGGCTCCAAACAAATCCTTCTAGAGTGGTTAAAAAGATCTCCCACTACTAGATGTCCTCAAAAGGTGCCCGATGAGGGACTGCAACAAATGTATGAACATACAATAGATCAACAACATAATTTTATGAGCTGTGAGACAAGAATATATAGATAGCCAACAAATAATTTTATAGCAGCAAAGAAAGTACAATTTCTTGAGGAAACATCCACTCAGGAAAGGCAATGCAAGCCTCAACAGGACATGTACATGAAAATAGAAGAACACTGCTATTTCTACATAAACCCAGGGTAAGAGGACGCAGTTTATAAAGGGTACTGCTCCATATTACATGATAACTGAAAGATATGACAAGATATGGCTCAAATACAATAGGGGAGAAAAGCTCTAACCGTTATAAACAATAATACAACAATCCTCCAAGGGATTGGCTGAAATACACAAAATGGAAAAAACTCCGGAGTTGATGGGTAGCAGATGCAACTCAGAAACTAGAAATACATAGAGAAGGCTGAATATGATGAATGATCTGGAGTAAACCTCCTCCAAGGGATTCTCCAAGTGAAGGCTGATCCTATCACTGGAAATCTCACCCTCCAATCAGCAATACAAAACCCCACAGCAAATGCACCATAAAATTAACGCAGTTACTGAAGCAAACTGCGTTGTAGGGACAAAGGAATGAGTTGGCCCAATGCCAAGATCTGCAATAAGCTCTAATGGCTTCCAATCTGATCCTCCAAAGGAAAGCAAGACTCTCCCTCTGAAAAACAAGAGATGGAAGAGGTGTTGTGACTCCTCACTGCAACACCCTGCAACACAGAATTATGTTGCTTCAGCAATAACGTTGTCCTAGAGGAGGACGCTTGGCCTCAAGCCTAGATGTGAGACAAATCGGTACAACTCCCTCAAGAGGCTTCTCAAGAAAGGAGAAGGATTCCTAAGTAGGAGATCCTTGCGCTAAGCAGCACAGCAACTCAGCTAAACAGCCAGGATTGCAGAAATGTTTAAGCAGACATGAAATCAATAATCATATGCATGATAAACAATGGTTGCCTTGCCCTCCTTTTAAACACATGAGAGCTCCCTCTCCATGGGTCCCACTCTATTAGGGTTTCCTCCTTCAAGGAATATTCCCTCCTCTATCTCTGCACTGTCCCATGGATGCTTTCCACCTCATACCTCTACGATGTTTGACTTGATCAAACTTAACCAAGCCTCTTTGCAAAATGTCCCCTTTCACACATGAGGGTGTGAAATCTAGTTCCGAGGTTGATCCCTTTTCATACTAAAGGTAATTTATCCATGTTTTTATTATGAATGGGCCTTCTCACCCAATTATTCATCTCCTAAGTGAATTTAGAAAAATCTAATATTCCAATTTATTGAAGAAAAAAAATTGGAATATTATAGTCCTCCCCTCCCAAATGTTGCTTGTCCTCAAGCAACTGCAAGGATAGAACTGAGAAGTTTCTCCCAAGGCATGGACACTGAAAAATGTTGGGAAAGCATCTTCCCCAAATGGATCCTCCATCCCCAAGCAATCATCCAAACAAAATGAGTCACCTCCCAACATGGCAACTCCTTAAAATCTCCTTCCACCTCAAGCTCTGAAAATGAAGGTGGGCTGAAAATCTGAACTTGGAAAGCATTATAGCCTACCCCAAGTTGTCCTTCCCTCCACTTATGATAAGTGTAGAGTGTGTGCTGATCCTGGGCTGCAAAATTATTGCCCTCAAATGGAAAAGTGAAGAACAGTCCTCCAAAGAGTTCTCCTCCAACAATGAAGAACAAGCTGGCCCAAAATGTTTCATCCATGATGAATAGGACATGATCATCATAGAGTACCCCAATGAGAATTTTGCTGTAAATTTTACAAGATGATGCATAATACAAACAATATCTCAAGAGGATACATCACAGTTTCATCCACTGCAACTTCAGAAAGTAGTGTGGCAAGTAGCATACAAGAATCATCTCACCTACTAATGAATAGTAAATGGTTGAATGTGCTATCAATACATGATCATATAATTGCCCATGATTATACAATGGATGAATATAAATCTCATGGCCCACCTCAAAAGAGAAAAAACATGTGGCTGTGGTGACCATATCTCCTCCCATGCTCCCATTAGAACATGTAGTGCAGAAAATGTGGGAGTTTTCTCCCCTCAAGGACACATTCAACTCATGTGTCAATCTCCCAATCATGCTCTCAACAAGAATATAACCAATATCAGCAAGTGAAGACATGATCAGTACAAGAATGAAAGAAATACTGATGGCTTCATGTGGTGCTTGAAGATACCAACAGTCTCCTAGGTGTGTACAGCGCAGTTTTACAAGCTGCTGCTTAGGAAAAGTACAAGGAAAAATGTTTCTTTTTACATGGTTAATCATGCATGTCCTCATGTGGTACATGTTTGAGTGCAACAACTAAACATACATGTGATGATAAAACATTTTCCCAAGGCCACATAAAAGATGGTTGCCTCCATCATATAGATTGGCCCAACTATGATCATGGAGCAATGTGACAAGCTTGCCCTCTTGTGAAGCAATGCACTGCATAGTAATGGTAAGAGTATGAAAATCAATGAATGTATAATCAAACTTCTTACCATATGCCGGAAGTGAAATGGTACATGGATCCATGAGTGAGATCTCCGTAGTGTTTTGGAATTCTCTGAAGATGAATGAACCATGTGCTGCAAGAAAATAATCCTCCTCATGCTTGGAATCCCAAGTCAAGAAGAATATGTCATAGTGATAGATGCCTCTATCCACTATTCTATCATCCTCACCTCCTCCTTGTTCACCAAGTGCATCCAAATTGAAGTGATCCTGGGGACACCTCATCCACAAGTCTCTGCCCCCAAGTGACAGCGTTGTGAGCTCATGCAAATAAGCTCTTGCCCATACAAAGCTCTGTTCTTTGACATGCTCCTTGTCAAATACTTCTCTAGTAATGTTGCAATGCATAAGAAGTCCCTCCCAATGTGGAATTACCTCTCTATCATCAAAAGCCAAGGAGGTAATTCCATCTCCTCCTCTTGCAACATCATACAAAGTGTGAGAGCAAACTTTCCCTTGCTCTCCCAAGAACAAGAAAAGCAACAAAGTATTTTGTTGCCTCCCCATACTTCCATCATAAAACTCATGTGATGAAGACACAATGAATGATACGAGTATCACATCAACACCATGCATCCATACTCTATGCTTCCCAATGACGCAAGTATCCTGCCATCTCTCCTCCTTCCTCCTACTCTTAGGAAGAGTGTATGCCAAGTGATGGCCAAACTATTTCAAGAGTAACCAGCGCAGCCAAGCTTCCTGTTGCCCAGTGTCATAGATCTGCAAATATCCTCCCATCTCCTTTCTCATCAACCACATCCACTCAATCACTTGCGGATGCCTTCTCCTTTTTTTCATCTTGGTACTCCTCCCATGAGGGCTACCATCCTCCCAAACCAAATTTTATCTTTGCACTTCATGGCATTTTGAAATGCAATCTTCTCAAAGATCAATGTGATCCCATAAGGACCCAAATAGGTGGTAGGCAAAAACCTCCCATCATGATGTGTATGGCTCAAGGAATGTCCAACACAAGCATGAGAGATGTTATCCATCCGAAGATGTCCTCCATCTTCTATATGTTCCTGTGAGAAAGGAAGAAAATATTTGCACTCCATGGTGTGTTGAAGTGTACCTCTAATGAGATCCCTCCTTGAGACCTCCCTCTCAACCATAGTCTTCCAAAACCAATGAGGTCTTGGATCTGCTGAAAGTAGAAGTTCCTCTTTGAGCTGAGAGGAGCTCATTGAGAAAGTGTCATCTTGAAAGGAGAGAGGTTTCTCACTCCAAGATGTCTACTATCATCCTTCAAGTCTTCAAACCCCAACCTCAAGTGTGATGTACAGCCCAACAATGGCTGATGAGAATGGCGGTTTGCTTCCTCCTTGAATGTTTCCATTTTTCACAGCACAGTGCAACCAAGCTGCTCTATGGTAGCAGTGTGATTTGACCCTTGGACATGTAAAAGTAAATCTCCACATTGATCAAAAGAATTTGCTGCAACAATAGAATGTGGAAATATTTTCATACCTTGATGATATTTTGGAACTTCTTGTAGGGATGCAAGAGTTCCTTCCTCCAAAGTGTTGGCTACCCCAATTGTTGATGCATGTAGCTGCTCCTCCATGAGAGTGACAGCGTTATCACAAGGCTCCTCCCATTTAAACTCCTTGAGGTCTTCTTCAATACCTCACATAGTTTTGAAAAGAAGTAGGAAGACCTCCTCTTCCATCATTTTTCCAAGTGGTGGAATCATGCTTTTGTCTTCTATGTATAATCCCTCTTTTTTGTGAGGGTAGGGAGTGCATGGTCCTTCCTCTTCTTCTTGCTCATCTTCCTTGAGGAGGTTCTTCATGGATCTGAAATATGATGAGATAAATCCCATCCTCTTCAATATTCTGATCTTCTTATGCTTAGACTCACAGGCTGAGCCAAGAAAGCTGCTCTAATACCACTGTAATATCCTGAAATGATATCTACTAGCAAGGCATGACTGGAAAACGCATTTTCCGATAATGGCTGCTACAGGAATTGAAACCAGGACCTGGATCCCTTAGATCAATGTATCTAAGTCCTAAATCCAAGAGATGACTCCAAATAAATCCTTCTAGAGTGGTTAAACAGATCTCCAACTACTAGATGTCCTCAAAAGGTGTCCAATGAGGGACTGCAACAAATGTATGAACATACAATAGATCAACAACATAATTTTGAGCTGTGAGACAAGAAGATATAGATAGCCAACAAATAATGTTATAGCAGCAAAGAAAGTACAAGTTCTTGAGGAAACATCCACTCAGGAAAGGCAATGCAAGCCTCAACAAGACATGTACATGAAAATAGAAGAACACTGTTATTTCTGCAAAAACCCAGGCTAAGAGGACGCAGTTTATAAAAGGTATTGTTCCATATTACATGATAACTGAAAGATATGATAAGATATGGCTCAAATACAATAAGGGAGCAAAGCTCTAAGCCTTAGAAACAATAGTACAACAATCCTCCAAGGGATTGGCTGAAATACACAAAATGGAAAAAATGTCGGAGTTGCTGGGTAACAGCTGCAACTCAGAAACTAGAAATACATAGAGAACGCTGGATATGATGAATGATCTGAAGTAAACCTCCTCCAAGGGATTCTCCAAGTGAACGCTGATCCTATCACTGGAAATCTCACCCTCTAATCAGCAATACAAAACCCCACAGCAAATGCACCATGAAAATAACGCAGTTACTGAAGAAAACTGCACTATAGGGGCAAAGGAATGAGTTGGCCCAATGCCAAGATCTGCAATAAGCTCTAATGGCTTCCATTCTGATCCTCCAAAGGAAATAAAGACTCTCCCTCTAAAAAAACAAGAGATGGGAGAGGTGTTGTGACTCCTCACTGCAACACCCTGCAACACATAATTATGCTGCTTCAGCAATAACGTTGTCCTGGAGGAGGATGCTTGGCCTCAAGCCTAGATGTGAGACAAATCAATACAACTCCCTCAAGAGGCTTCTCAAGAAAGGAGAAGGATTCCTAAGCAGGAGATCCTTGTGCTAAGCAGCACAGCAACTCAGCTAAATAGCCAGGATTGCAGAAATGTCTAAGCAGACATGAAATCAATAATCATATGCATGAGAAACAATGGCTGCCTTGCCCTCCTTTTAAACACATGAGAGCTCCCTCTCCATGGGTCCCACTCTATTAGGGTTTCCTCCAAGGAATATTCCCTCCTCTATCTCTACGTTGTCCCATGGATGCTTTCCACCTCGTACCTCTGCGTTGTTTGACTTGGTCAAACTTAACCAATCCTCTTTGTAAAATGTCCCCTTTCACACATGAGGGTGTGAAATCTAGTTCCAAGGCTGATCCACTTTCATACTAGAGGGAATTTATCCATGTTTTTATTATGAATGGGCCTTCTCACCCAATTATTCATCTCCTAAGTGAATTTAGCAAAATCTAATATTCCAATTTATTGAAGAAAAAAAATTGGACTATTACATAATCATCCTATATCGAGGTAAATCATTATCAATTGTCTCAGTAATTTGTTTTTCCCAATGGCTTCCCATAAAGGAATATAAAAAATGATTACAGATAATCCCTTGCTACCCCTTGTGATCAACTTGGATGAACTCCCATTAGTTAATACTCACTTTAAAATTGCATAGACCAATTGTGAATTCGATCTATATGAACTTCACAATTGAGATTTTCAAAAGTACGAAGATGCCAATGATGAATGTTATTTTTGGGAGTCCCTATTCCCTCAGTTTTATTTCGCACAAACCTATCATTTTCCAGAATTTTTTGCCTGGTGTGGAGCCCGATATCTTCCTAGTCAGAGAGCTATAATAGCTCAGAACATTGAAACTCTTTTCTATGTGACTTCTGAATCAATTTTCCAAGCCCTCCAGCTAAACCCTCAAGAACCCTTGCATCCATTTTCTAAGGACACATTAATGGAAATTTACCAAAAACTTTCATTTTTGAACACAACTCACATTTTTTAATCCTTTTTTCTTGAGAATTCTGAATTACCCAGGGCCAATCCTCCTTATTCTACTGCTATATTCCCTAAAATGTCTAGGCAGGTCATTTCCCTAGTGTCTTGTTTTTAGGATACCCCAGCAATCAATGGGTTAATGATGTCATCTTAGGCTTTCTATCAGTATTCTCTTATGGTAAAAAACCTTCAATAATGTTCAACTACAATCAGTTTCTATCTAATGCAATTCATGATCAATTCTTGAAGTTCAGTGCAAAAGGTTCCTTCAAATATCAAGCAGTTCTGGTTTACTTTGTTTCTATATCATCAGTCTGAAAGATTTAAGTTCCCTTTGCAAAAGTTGGATGCTACAGGTAGCCCACAAACAATTATTCATTGTACATCACTAGTGAGAAAGACTTCTAAAGAATTATCATTTAATGATTTTGTTAATCAATTTCTATAATGTGACAAATTGTTTATTAAATAGTGATGTTGTTCATAGATTTTCAACTCATATTAAGAGAATGTTACATCTAAGTGAGCAAACTAAAGCTGGAGACTGGTATTTATATCAGAATTTCACTGAAATTAGGATTTATGGATGTGAATTACAACCATACAAGTTGCATGTATTCCTCCCCATGAAAATTTGTGCTCTTGAGTATATTAGGCAAATGATGAATGTAGATGATGTTCACTTTGTTGCTAGGGAACAAAAAGCTCGATTTAAATTGAAAGCACAGGTTGACCCTTTTATAGCCAATACAGGGCTATAGAGAAAGAGATTGATGTTTTATTAAAACAAAAGAAATTCAAGTTGAGTTTTAGTTGGTCTTATGACCCACTGGGAATTATATCATTAGTAAGAGTCGCACAAAAGTTAGCACCTTGTGCTCATATGCCTAAACCAGAGATTGAGCAATTTGCAAATGAAGATGATTGGGAGGAGAATACCTTACAAGAATTTGAAGAAATAATCTCCAATCAAACAGTGTTATAGACTCCAAAAACTACAAAGAAGGAATTAAAAATGCCAAGGGTAAATCAATCTCCATCAGGGTCAGATTTGCAACAAAGAGTTTTTAAAGTCATGAAAAGAAGACAACAACAACAAATGAGGAGGAAGAATCCTTAGAAGTTTAAACTTTTGAAAGACCACCTACAATTGTCTTTACAAGAGAATCACCATTCTCACTACAACAAATAGAAAAAACAAAAACAACTTCTTCTTCTCCTTCATCTCATTCTTCGAGACAACAGAGTATATTTTCATGATTCCTAGAAATGAAAAAGAAGAATTAAGCATTGAAGACTTCGACAAATGCAAAGTTTTGGACGCAATCATCTACAACACATACCAAGTTACTTTCAGCATTAGACAGTGTGAAGGGACAGTTCCAGTTGGCATTTCTAGAGCCAAAGGTCCCTGTACCTAAGACAATTGAAGATTACAAAACTTCCATGTTTTCTTTCAACACCAAACATATTCATTAAATAGATCAAATTGATCTACACAAGCACGCAGGAGAGAGTATTTATACAACATTGACAAGTTTTGCCATGGCAGCTTCTAAGCTGCAAGCATCATTAAATAATATTTATTCTCAATTGAAGCTAGAAAAAATGTCCTCTCTAACTAAGGATACAAGAATTAAAGACCTTGAAGATCTAGTTTCTAAATTAGGACTAGATCCTAAACATGTTAAAGCGGCAAAAGAAATAATCAAGAATATGAATGTTAATATTCAAGCATTAAGGAAACAGTGAAATTTTCCCACCTCCGAACATCCATAAGCATAAGAAGTTGGTCAATTAGAGAAGAAAAAAAAGCATGCTTAAAATGATTGCAGAGAAAAATGATTGTTGAGCAGAACATGTAAATTCAGAAAATGGAAGCAAAAATGGAGAAATTGATTAAGGAAAGTGAGTAACAACTCAGCACTACAACAGGCAATTCTACAGTGACAACTTCTATAGCAGGTACTTATACAGCAAGGACATCTATAGCAGCAGTGATTATAACATAAACACGAGCTACTGATCAAAATTCAACACGACAATTGTCAAGGGCCATGGAAGATTGATCTTTGAAAGATAAAGAAATTTATAAACTTAAAGTGCAACTTGAAATGTTTCAAGAAAGTAAAATCAAAACTGATAATGCATATTTCACTGAGATTCAAAAAAAATCAAGTTAACCAAGCAATTAGAAATTTATGAGAATGAATCATTGATTGCACAAACTTTAACTCAAACCAAAGAAAATATCTGGATTGATATCAATGCATCCATAATTGAATTATGGTCTTCCATTGAAATTATTTTTGACCATGAAGATTTATTGCAGAGATCAAAAGCAGTAGTAGCAGAAATCAAAGAAGATTTGGACCACAAACCGGGGGAAGCTACCCGAATAATTAAGGTCTTAAATTCCAAAACAAAAAATGGACTTGAAGAATTTGAGATTGAAGACAGAACTGAAGCAGTCTTAGAGGCAAGAAAATTTTTAACAAAATGAAATTTAATGTTACATCTCAAGAATAAGTGTCAAAACTTAAAAGCTCAAATCAATAAATGCCACAGAAAGTTCAATGCTCTCCATAAAAAATGACTCTCCATAAAAGTTCAATGCTGTCCAAAATAAGTTTGCAAGGTTTAGGTGGTCAATTGATTCCACTTGAAGATTATCAACACAGGTTACATGAGATAGCAGTGGACAAAACCAAGTTGGACCAAAATCAGAGAAATAATAACTAGCAAATCTTTCATCGAAGGCCTAGATTATGATTTATTCATTCAACATGAAATTAAGCATTGGTTTTTAACTAGACCTACTTTTGAAAAATATACTGAAGTTGATGAATCATACAAAAAGTTGATAATTTTTTCTACCCCAGATGATAAGAGATGGGATAAATTATGTGAGCTCATCAAATAGAATAGAATGCTAAATTTTAGTGACTAGAAGACAAATAAGGAGTAGACAACAAATTAACAAGAGCAGTGAACAAAAAATCAGATTTCTAGCAACTGTCATCAAACAACAACCCTCGAAATATGTGCAGTGTGCTCAAATCAGTTCAGATTTGCTATTTTTCAGTTCTATTTTTGTAATATCCAAATTAGTTTGGATGATATTCTAGTTTGTAATAAATTTTTATTCAAGTCCAAATATTTTGAGTTGAACTCTATAAGTATTTTGTAATTCAAAAGAGAGAGTTGAACCCTTGTGATAAACCACTGAGATGAATGTAACTTTCTAGCTATTTTTAAAGATAATAGAAAGATTTTGGATTCATTCTTAACAACTTGTGTATCTATGTGAATTCTTTTGGTTATTCATTTATGTGTCCATTTTTTTATTTTTTTATTTTGCATATGTTCAAGGTAATATAGGAGTTTGGATAACATTAGATTGAATGTCAATATCTCTGAAGGCCTCTTGCAAAGTTATAATTATTAAAAGAAATTAATTAACTGAAACATTTTGTCTTACTTAATTCCTCTAAATCTTTTAATTATCATCTTCTGGTATCTCTTAGACATGTATTGTTTGTATATCTATGTGAGTTCTTTTGGTTATTCATTTATGTTCCATTTTTATTTTTATTTTGCATATGTTCAAAGTAATATAGGAGTTTGGGTAAGGTTAGATTGAATGTTAGTATCTCTGAAAGCCCCTTGCAAAGTAATAATTATTAAATCTGTTTAAAAGATGATCCAACCCCCAATTTTGAGCTCTTCACCACCAGGATAACAGACTCGAGCAGAACATGATCTCTCATTCAGTGTATAGAAAGGTTGATGCTCCATTGAGCAAGAACCCCTCCCTTCAAGCAAGGTAAAACTAACCGTTCCAGAGGTACCAGCAATCCTCCCTAAAAAGAGAATCAACTCAGGCCCCTCCAGCTCAAAAGGATCCAATTATCAGTAATATAGAGTAACGATGACATATAATAGGGTTGGTTTCATACATCTGTTGATATGTAAATCCCTGTTTTATTTCTGCTCCTCTTTGGCAAATCGAGCAATTTTGTTACATTAGGGGAAAAAAATATTCAAGGAAAGTTTTGGCAGATGGCAACCCTGTAAAAACTCTGATTCATCCACATAATGGAGTTGTATCTCCCAGATTGGCATTTTTTGTATCTAACCATTTCTGTATATAAATGCAATGATTCACTAACAGTAATAATTGTAGGCAAGCAAGGCTGTGTTTATTGATTACAACTGAACGGAGTTCCGAGAAGTCAAAATAGCTTATGTTCCAAATATGAGACATTTCCATTAGTTGCTATAGATCTCAGAGATTTTCAATTCCCAATAGGCATAAAAAAATATGAGGATGCTACAGGTATATTGCTCAAGGGTGATGGCGTAAATAATGACCACAAGATACTTTCTAGTTTATTGATCATTTTTAGAATATTATAAAGACTCGAAAGTGCCATTTTTTTTAGTTTTATTACACATCCCATAATCTTTGAAAAGAAATGCCTCGTTAAAACCAAACTGTGTTAAAAAATAGTACAAACATGAAATAACTGGTAACCAAAACTGTCAATTGAAATGCAAGTATTTGGCATAGTTTCACATTCCAAAATACTTGCATACTGTAGATTAAACACCCTAAAATATCATCATATTTGTTACCCCGATGTCACTGGCATTTATAATTAGTAATGACAAATTTGTGTAGCAAATGAGAACATAAATCATAATATATATATTCATGACTATAACTTTATAGCTTCAAAAAACAACTTTAACAAACTCAGAAAGAGACCAATTTTAAATCCTATTGAGGCTATCTCATTTTTGTGAGTACAGGGGTCATTTTGAACTTTCACAAAATTCAGTAAAGTTTCCGAAAACCAATCCTATCTACAAATTCAAAAAAAAAAAAATTAGTTTCGATTGCAGACATTCAACAACATAAATACGTGGGAAGTAATCACTATTTTTAGAAGATGTTACTACAACCATACATTTTTGTGCAATAGTAAATATTCACTGCAACCACCCTACATTTTTATCCGATCTCAGATTATCACTGCAACCATGCTACATTTTTATGTGATATGACATACTACAGTAAAAGGAAAAAAATATAATATTTTATTTAAAGTTAAAGTCTCCACAAATAAAATCCATATATTCAAATATATGAGGTGTGATAACTGGATAACATTGCTATTAATTTAGGCCATTGCATACTTTTGGGTCCAATTGCGGGCAGTAGCCTCATACTTGCCCTTGTCATTCTTGTACATATGTGCAATTTCAGGAACCAAAGGATCATCCGGATTCGGGTCAGTAAGCAACGAGCATATTGACAGCAATACCTGGACATAAAATCAACAAATTAAAATGAGACATGAGTGCAATGAACCAACAAAGCGTGGCATGCCTTTTCTATTGAGAATGGTATGAGCATATCATCCTAAAAAGAAAATAGAATCGATGAAGATATACAGAACCTTACTCATACCTTCGAAATAGTTAATGCAGGACTCCATTGCTCTTTGAGAATGTCCAGACAAATGTTCCCATTGCTATTAATATTTGGATGAAATACTTTTGTCCTGAAGGCAACCTGCCAACACCAGAAAAAGAAAAGGAATATTATCAGAGGCGTAAGTGTAATGTGGCCTTATTTTTTTCAATTATCTCAAGGTCACAGGATGATGGCATGACCAAGCCCTAGATGATGAGAAATTTTAAATTTCATGATTTTATATTTAATGAAGTATCTAATATAAGCAGAGAATGGGAAGAAGGTAAAAGCAACAAAAATGATGTTCAATGCCGACAGCACCTACCACACTGTCAATATTATTACACAAAATTAGGGTTTTCATTGTACAGAGATGATCCTTTCGTATTATTGTTATATTGAGAAAAGCACCAGTCAAACAGTACATTCTCTGGCACATTAATACAGGAGATAATATAAGATGTTTTAGAGGATAGATTTCAAGCATGAATATATACCCCGATAATAAGTATAGCTATCAATTAGAAAGGGGTCAAACCAAGACGAAAGCTGAAATCTATCAAACAGAAACAAAACTTACAAGATTCACTCCACATAATTATACTGAGTAACCACTTATGAGAGTATTTTTTTTTAAAACGACAATATCAATTTCACGTTTCATTCTATAGAAAGTCCTCTCTCTCTCTCTCTCTGTAGCAGCTCCAAAGTGAATGCAGAGTACTTTGCCCCAATGTCTAGGGTCTATACCATAGCATTCAAGACCAGCCAGTTTGAACTGGAAACTGGTCAAACTGGTCAATTCATTAGCAAACTCCACCAGACCAGTAGAAAAACTCAGTTAGACCGCCCTCCTCGCTGGTTTTTTGGTCAAAACGGGCATAAACCAGCCGCTTTATGATGAAACCAGTCAGTTTTCCCATAAACCAACCAGTTCCGTCATAAACAGGTCGATTCACTGCCAGGCCAGCAGCAGACGCGACATAAAGTGGTTTTGAGAGTTTTCAAGCGGTTTTGAGGGAAACTTGGGCCTGTTTCCCTCCAAAAGCAACCCTTCCAAGAGAAGCATGTCTCCACTCTCATTTTCCTCCCACATCTCAACCCTAGCAACACTGGCAATCAAATGAAATGACTCAGAATGTTTGACAGTGGTTTCAACCTCATTGGATGTCATATGGAGAAACTAGAATTTTAGATTTCACCCAAAATTCAGCAGACTTAATGGTTTTCAAGGTTTCATGGTTTGAGGTTTTGTAATGTTTCCATTTGATTCTATCATGCGTGAGAGTATTAGATTGGCATTTGATTAAGAGCATGAAATCCTTTAAGAACTTTGATGTTGGTGGCATTGATTGTTGAACTTTGTTGATGTTGGTAGTATTGATTATTGAACTCCTCTACCATGGCCTTAACAAAAATATACCTTTCACTCGAAGGAAAATAACCAGTTAGGCATGCTAAGCTTTTTCTACCACATTATAAAGTTGAGGAAATGAACCCTTCACTCAAATCAAAATCACTGGTTAGGCATGTTAAACTTTTGCAATTTCTATCATATTAAGGTTGAGCAATCCAAGTTTGAAGACTTTGAGATAGATGATGTTTATGTATCTCTTGTTGATGATCCCATTTCTAGTAGTGCTAAATCAATGATGAGTTTCATGAGTGATGATGTTGATCAGTGATTTGCAATTTTGATGTCTAGTTTTGCTGCTACTACTACCACTACTACTGAGGTTGTAGAGGAGTTTTAGGATTACTCAAACTCTGAGCCAGATTATTTATATAGCTCATGTTGATGATCCCATGTCTACTAGTGGTGAGAGTTTGAACATGATTAGTGATCATGTTGATCACTGACATGTAGACTTGTAGTAAGCTAGTGGCCCCATAGCTTGAAGCACTGTTTTTGGACTCTAGAGGCCATGTAGAGCCTCGCTGATTATGTATTTTCAAATTTTGTTTTTGATATGTATTGCACTCGATGCCATTTTGATATATTCACCTTTACATGGTATATAGATGAGCAAACTTTGCATATTTTGTCTCTATTGGTTTGGAATCATGGTTTGAAATCTTAAAATTAGTTTTTTCATTAAAAAATAATTATTTCATGTATTTTTTTAAATACTGGTTCATTGAGATCTGACCAGTCCCGGTTTGACCGAATTCCAGTTTGAAATCCGGTTTGATAGGTGGACCGGTCCAGTCACAGGTTCCGATTTTGAATACTATGGTCTAAACCCATCTGCAGATATCATCCATTTTATGCATCGCAATGGAATCAAGTTTACAAGAAACTTTAAACTTGATAGCAATTTCTGCATTTGCATAAATACATGCTTACAAATAATTGGCTGAAAAAACAATGGATAGTTTCTTAGACGGGCTCAATATCTCCTACTCACAGTCAGCTAAAGACAAGTTCTGCTACCAGATGTCAAGTTCCAAAATCTCTAAACTAGCATATAGATCCATCTTAACCCCATATCTAATAAGCAATGAAAGGGATCAAAAAACAACTTGGCACAAACCTCCCAGCTCTTGAAAGATCCAGGGTTAAGATGGAAATATGCTAATTTTTTAATCATGCATGACTTTCCCAGGTTTTAGGCGCAGAGAAAACAGTCCCCAGTTCCAGGCTGATTTAGCAAACAAACAATACAATAAGCGAAAAAGTTCCTTGAGCAATAGAGTTCCAAGCAGCATAGCAGCTGATCAGAGTTAAGAAGTGCTTTTTTTTATTTGGATTTTTTTAAAATAATGTGATGTTTAATAAAGCACAGCCTGTTAAGAATTTCTCCTAGTCTGATAGCTCACTGATCTATGCAAAACTATATG
Organism: Pinus albicaulis; assembly: GCA_034641835.2. Taxonomy (NCBI): domain Eukaryota; kingdom Viridiplantae; phylum Streptophyta; class Pinopsida; order Pinales; family Pinaceae; genus Pinus; species Pinus albicaulis. The sequence continues at coordinate 1,196,775,638 of CM076584.1, read as the reverse complement.
CACAGATTGTTGTCCAGGTACATAAGGTTGAGCTAGATGTTGCACATATGTTGTAGATCTTGGATTGGATGCACCCTACACCAGAAGTAGGGAGACACCTGTTGCCTCTCCAACACACTTGGGCAGGATGCAGACAGCCCCAGCATCGTGGAGGCCACGCAACAGAGCTGGTCAAACTTTTCATAAGTGCAGGAAGTGTTGCCACAGTTGCACCCCCTCCACGAACTAAAGTCAAATTTCCTACAATAGCTCTTGCTACCTCAGGGCTCAAATGCAGGGGAAATTTTTGGAGCCAAAGAATCCATCATCCCAGACTTTGAACCTACTACTGATGGATGGGGCTAAGTTTCTGGATCTAGCCCTCTGGGGTCCAGGATCCACAGATCTGATCCGGATCCGGATCCGCCTAAATACATCCAAGAACCGGCAGCATGGCGAATCCATGATCAACGGAAACGGATCCCTCACCTTGGAAACAGATCGTTCAATTTAGAAACGGATCCTCTCTTTTTTATATGTTCAAGAGCCTCTCTTTTTTACCTGCCACACACAGCAATTTGACTTGCCTATTTGCCAACAAAAATGTTCATGTTTTTCCCTCCGCTAAAAGAAAGTGAGCTCGGAATCCTTTTCTTCTATGTTGAAGTTTTGTAAAACAAACTATATTAACTGCTGGTATAAAATTTACATACAATTTAAGTCTATTGAGAAGCTGGATACATATGGGCTTGATGATTACAGACTCCCAACTTATAATATACAAAAAGTCTATAAACTAATATTTTAAACATAAATGATTAAATCTTAGTTACAGTTATAAATTTTATATAAGCCCTGCGTGATCAACAGCAGGTACTCCCACTTTTATTAAAAAAAATTAAGTTTTAATTTTATGTATTTTAATTGTGTATTTTAATTTTTAATTTTGTGTATTGATAATAAATTTTAATTTGAAGAGAATGTAGATCCATTTGAGGATATGTAGTTAAACAAACTGCACATTATGATATTAGTAGAATGATCATGGATGAGACACTCATTTGTGTACTTAGTATTATCATTTATGATATTATCCCTTTTGTATGAGGGAGGATGCATCATTTCAGTGTGCATCATTTCAGTGTTTCAGTCTTCATATTTATAATATATCTAATGATTTCAGTTCTAAATGTTGTGATTTTTAAATGGATTAGAGTTTTGAACTCAAAAGTGTTTTTTAAAATTTTAAAAATATTATTATATTTTTTTGTACTTGACATATCCTTGATGTACCCTCGCCATATCCGGATCCTGGATTTCAAAAATCTAGCGAATCCGTATCCGGATCCATATCCGGATCCGAATACTGGTAACTTAGGGATGGGGACACATCCCCATGGATCATGATGACCCCTTGCCTGTCCCTGGGATCATCCCAATTGTTGCCCAAGTTCAGGAATTTGTTATGGGTGCCTCTTGTTATGTGAGGCAGCCAGCCAAACTCTATGTTTTGTTTTTGACATACTGACTTGTATCTATCTATTTGTATGCCCTGGCTTGGATTTCCAGTTAGTGGACAACTTTGAGAGTGGGCCCTATCCTCTTTTGATTTAGCTAGTGGTGGCTACTTCAGAACCCACATTTTGTTTGAATAAAATGCCTGTCATGTACATTTACATTATGACAGTACAGATAAAAAGTCACGTAAATGTTTGCATTAGGATAAACAGAGTACATTTGGTTAAAGGTCAAACAAATGTTCCCGTGAAGATGGCTAAGCTCAAAAAAGTTCATGGCATTATCAGGGTTAAAGAGGAACCTCCTTTTGCTGAACCAGATTGCAAAAAAACATTTCAAGGCATCAGTAGTGGTTGGTACAAGGATTGAAGAACAGAGTCCACAAATATAGGGCCACAGCAGCAGAACAGACATTGATGGCTGAAAAGAGCTACAAATATCAACTTAAACCATAATAGCTATAAATATCAACCCTGGCACTAAACGTTTCACCATCTTTGAAGAAGATGAAAACAGTTTACGGGCTGCTGCTTGTTAAATTGGAAAAAGTGTTTGTGAAGGCTGCATTTTAGATGCGCAACACAATGAAAAAACTTTCAAAGAAGGTGCACAGAGAACAAGTGAGCAATTGGAGTTCGTGCATAGTAATCTATTTAGTCCCATCAGGAACGAGATCATGGGAAGGTTTGAAATATTTCGTGATAATGATTATTTTCAAAGGAAAAAATTGGATGTGCAAGTAAAAATAACAGGTGCATCAAAAATTACAATGGTTCAAAGCATTGCAAAGCTCATGGCATTTACAAGCAACATACTTGTTTGCACACTAATTTGGCAAAATGGTATTCCGAAAAGGAAAGAATAGAAACCAATTTAGAGATGGCACTAAACATTCTTAAAAGCAACAATCAATAAAACAATTTTTAAGAAGAATTTCATACTGCACTGTCTGTACTCTGCAGATGCCAGAGGTACAAAAAAGATTGTAAGGAAGATCATCGGAAGATTAATGGTTTGGTTTGGAGCTTTTGAGTGTAATGCTTATGTACTGCAGCATTCAAAAAAGGTAAAAACAACATTAACTAGAGAATAAGAAGTGAATTTCTGTGGGCTATGGTTAAGAGCCGGAGGCGTGTAGACTCCTTGACTTAGAAAGAAAGACATGGTTGTTAGTGGAGATTTCATGTTCATTGAAGACCACAGACAAGAAGATTTGGATCATATTAGAGTTTTAGAAGATTTGGATCATATTAGTATTTTATGACTGGTGAAGACAAGGATTACACTAAAAACATTGCAAAGGAAACTAAGCGAAGCCATAAGATAAATTTAGTCAAGCACCAATTGATGAGGAAGCTAGAAGCAATAGGGGGTGGCCGGTATGGGGGGAATCTTTCTTTGTCATAGAGGAAATCAAGAAAATACCTTTGACTGTGGTCTAGGTAGAGCATGATGCAAGTTATATCAAAAGTATTATTATATTTGAGGATTCAACAGTAGTTATCAAATTGATGGTCAAAACTTCCTCTCTAACTGATGGCAGACTCGCAAGAATTATTAAGCGAATACAAAAGGAATTCAATAGGCTTGAAAGTGTCGAATACTATCACATCTTAAGGAAGCTTAACATAAGGCAAATCAACTAGCTAATATGGCCACTCAACTGGAATGTGGAGCCTTAAGAACAAAAGGTGGGATGTCAACCACTGCCATACCTTAAGCTTTAAATCATAGTCATGTATCTGATTTGCATTAGAGACAAATGGCAGATTAATATGCATGCTCAAATTAACCATGAAACATAGCATCCAAGGTCCATGGCCTTCACAGTACCCTCACACACACTAAACGTTTAATGTGAGAGCAAGTTTCAAGGTCATTTGTGATCTTGGAGTTGCGATAAGCAACTTTCCTCCCCAAGGATAGTCACAGCTTTGGTCTATCAATTTACATTCACGTCAAGTCAAGGGGGGCATCTTCTATCTCAATCTCTTATTGGAAGTTGGAACTATAATGGTTATGCCAAGTACTCTCCAAGCACTTTTCAAAATGTGCTCCCATCCGAAAGCCATGAGAAAGTGCTTCCAACTATTGCAAGTTATCGCTGCGCTTCAGTGTTCAAGCACAACCCTCAGCGATCTAATGGAGTTCATGGGCCCCTTGCCTCATCCATGATCCTCTCCAAACTAGGGTGTCATCTGTGGTGTCATATTTGTGTTTGACAAAGCCCAACCCCCCTTTTCCAAAATGTTTTCATTGTTGCTTGCTCCTCTCACCAATGTGGGTTAGTTTGTGACAACATATAAGTTCCAACATACATGATCCTTATTCCAATGGGGGCAGCCACAAGGGAGTGGTGTCTCCTACTAACATAATGGTCGATTGGTTATAGAGTGAGTATTCTTGATTGCTCGACCTTCCACTCCTCTATGGGATGTGTTGTGTGGATGCATGTGTCTGAAACAGCATTGGATGTGTTGGAGTGGCATCTTGGAATAACTTATACAACTATAAAATCTCCCCTCCTCCACCTCAACCCCTTCTCAATAATCAACTCCAGGCGACATCATTCTTATGGGAGACTTCAATGCCCACAACAGGGCCTTGCAAACATCATACCATGACTAGTCAAATGATGTACTCTGACTTCATGCACTGAATCCTAATACAGTTGGCTTATATAGGGAATTAACAAATGCTTCAAATATTGTCACAACATATGGGATATACCTCCTCCAGTTTGGAGAATTATGCAATCTCTCAATTCTCAATAGACTCTCTAGCTACCCAAATTTCAACATGTATACTTGTTTTCTTCATAGTAGCAATGCTAGTGTTCTAGATTATGTCTTGACTAACCAATCCCTTAATCCCCACATCCATAATCCCTATCTTCACATCCCCCCCCCCCCCAAACCACCCCCAATATTTCCTATTACTAACAATGCATACATTGCCTTCACCGAACTATATATATATCGCAATTATATTCAAAAAATAGAGAAGGCATCCGTAGTGCATTAAAACAACATCTATACATTATAAACTTATTCCTATTTGCCTTTATTTCACTTTCCCACCATTAGAACTTGGGAAAAGTTAACTCATATAGACACTGAGCAGAGACTATCTGATGCTAAGAGAATCTTTTCGACCTTACCAGGTGCTTCTGGACAATGGATAGTAGAGTGACTGACCTCGTTGGGTGCCGGTGGACAGTCAATAGTGGACATTGGGCACTGCTGGACTATGGATAGTGGTCACTGGACCTTGTCAGGTGCTGCTATGAAAATAATAAACCTTGCCAGGTGCTTCTGTGACTTATTCTCTTACTACTGTGCACTGGAGCTTTAATTTTGAACCTTGATTGGTTTGTATTTGCCATTTGTGGAAGCTGAAACTGCTGTAGAGCTGAATTATGTGCAATTGTAGCATATTATTTGACTGATTTGGTGGAGAAGTTCATCATTTCTACATTTTGCAATTAGCAGCTTTCAAATTTGAGCTAAATTTGAGGAAGCATGGAAGGAAGCATGCAAAATTTGAAGAACCATGGTTCCAAAATCCAGGGATGAGGTTGAGGGCAGTTCGAGCACAGATCAGCAGGGTGCGCTGTTCCGACCTCTGAACCTTTTGGGGGGAGTAGTGGGGGTAGCAGGGGGGCGAATGGTTCCTGCAACACTGTTCTGAACATCAGTTTTTGACAAAAGGCAAAAGGTCACAGACACGATGGAGTAGAATGATCTTAGAACAACAAGGACTTCTTTGCAGCAGATTGCAGTGCATATGTAACTGGAATAGAGTAACTATGCTGCACTTGTAAGTGAGCATATACTGTGGGCTGGCCAGGTACCAGCAACCTCTCTCTTGCCTTCGGGCTGAGAGGGAGGCCAATTCCTTTCCCCTAGCAGTCCCTGATGCCCGGAAATTTACTTGGGAAAAAAAGGTAAATCTCTAATAGAAAATTTCAAACATGGGTATTTTACTATCTTTCCGTAGAAAAAGAAGCTTCAATATCCCTTAAAATGTTCAATGGTGATAAATTCTATGCCTGGAAGGTCAAAAATCAGTTATAGTTGATGCAGAAGAACATTTGGGGAATAGTAAAATCATAAATGTATTAAATAAAGCCCACACAACAACATAAGCTTGTTAAATGGGAAATTAGACCCTTCAAAACCTCCAAAGAAATTTGGGAACAACCCAAAAGTTGGTTGGTTCAAAAGTTGAGTGCAAAATTTTCCTTCAAAGAAAAAGCTCTTCAACCTCAAGACAGTTAGAGGTTAAAGCATGTCCTAACATATAAATGCCTCATTGCCTTACAAGTTACAAGCAATTGCATCACAATTTGTAGATGTAGAAGCAAAAGTAGATAGAGAGGATGCAAAAGCCATGTTGCTCTAGATTCACCTCTAGATTTAGCCATAGTCACCGTGTTCATGTTCGTGTTCAACCACTTTAAAATTCAAATAAAGTTCAACAGTTAAATTTTAGCGATAAAATTCGGCATTATATTCTACATACTAAAAACTTGAATATATATATATATATATATATATATATATAATTCAGTATTGTCATCCATTCCCATATTTATTGTCAATAACATTCGATATCCTAAGTTGAACCCTCTTAATACGTATCTCTAGCACTAAAAGCATTCTAACGGAAAATCACAGTATATTCTCCAAACATCTTCCCGTAGTTCACAAAGTTAAAAATCCATACAAATTTTTTGCCGAACTTAATGGAACAAATTCGGCATGGGTTGATGTTCGACAAACTTCGAACTTCATCAATAAAGTTCGCCAAACACTGTGACAGAGGATTTAGCCATGTAGTTTTCACACCAAGCTTGTTTAACCCTTTTCCCAGAGGAAAAGAGTGCAAAGTTGCTGAAGATGACATAACCAAAGACCTTTTTTGCCAAAAGGAAAACAAAAAATATTTGGAAAGCATGAAAGCAGAAAGAGAGGCTATCTTATTATTACGGAAACCAGGGCATATTACCTAGAATCTCAATACTTGAGCAATGGATTTTGCTAAAGAGGACAAAGAAGAAGGGAAAAAGTAATATTCCAATTCATTATGCAGGTAACGAAGTTATTGATGAGGCGTTGGCATTTTCACTTGCTACTTAAAGGTAAGCTATAACATGGAATCTCCGAACATGGGGAACATTAGCTGGATTGATGGGCAGCATGGATGATTGCTTAGATGAGTTAATGGTCACTGCACTAGGCTTCTACCTTCAATATAAGGGTGGTGGAGAAGTAAAGGAGTGACATGGATAACGGCCTAGCTGGAGGATACATGGAGGTGATGCCAACTTTATAGCTAGCACCAGATGCATTAAAGGGAAGTAGAAGAAACAAATAATTGGAATTGGTTGCAAATAGTTCCCATGCCATGATTCTTCTTTCTAGTAAAGCATATTGAGTTTATGTGTCAAGGGTGGGGTTGTAATAACATAAACATAAAACAGATATTGTGATCATTGGCAAGGGTGTTGGGATATAATGGTCAAAGATTGAAATGAAAGGTTATTTCTACCTTTAAAAGCATATGTACCCCTATGCAGATGAATTAGCCTTCCAAATAATAAAATATGCTATTCTTCTTATCAGCTACCTCTTTGTGTGAGCATCCTCTAAAATTCCATATATATGTATCGCTTTGCAATACAAAATCATCGAATTTTGTTAATAACTTTATTCTATATTATGTGCCTTGTTACTCGTGTGTGCTCCAAAAACCAACAAAAGGACCCATAAAATTAAATAGTGACACTAATAAAAAAAGGCTTGGATACCATATCAGCATAAATGCTATGGATACAGTTTCCAAAGTGGATGTAGCTATCAGAAAAGCAATTTCAAAACAGGGAAACTGAAAATATGTAAATGCTGGTTTTTCATCCATGGCATGTCTGAATTTCAATTTCTATATTGTTTTCCCATGTCTTCTATCATATTTCACTTTCTACTTTCCTTCTTTATATTTGTGGGTGGATCCCATAGCAGCAAAACATTATTTTCTGAGGCTTAAAATGTTCCTTCTGTACAAGAAACTGTCCAGAAATGTATTACAAATATTTTTCCAAAAGTTTCAATATAGGAAAGAATTTGAAAATATTTCCGGATAGCTTTTCAAATTTTTTGCAGCAGTTTCAAAACTGCAAAATTTTTCAGTACAGAAATGAGGGGGCCAGACCCAGGTTTCAGTAGCATCGTTGAGAAAGTATTTACATTTCCTTTTCAAAGGAGTATGCATCAAAATGGTGACCATAAGGGCATCAATCAAAAATAGCGAAGGTAAAAATCTAATAGCAAAAAGTGGTGGTTTTTGCATTTCAGTGTTCATTCAACTAGTACTTTAATAAATCTAGATTATGTGCATTTGTACGAATGTACTTGTGGTTGTGTCTACAAGTGCTACATCAAAAAAAATTAGGATTGAAGGAAAATATATATACTTTTGGAGGCTTGAATGGATAGTCAGGTGGAAAATGAATAGTAACTAAAAAAACACCTCCTGCGTACGGACTATCACCAGGACCCATAATTGTTGCTTGCCAATGAAACATATCTTCAGCCACAGGACCTGTCATGTATAGACAATAAGACAGGGATTAGAACAAAAGATATCTAGCATATTGTGAAGCTACTCTTTTCTGATATCAAGTTACCTCAGAGAAGAAAATTCAATAATAATAAGAATGAATTCAAGATATTAATTCAAACACTGATCTCTCTACATAATGGTTAAGACCCAATGCCCACGGATAGATATACAGTCTGCCAATCTACTAGCAATAGAATTATCACTAATGAATGGACAATAAACATTAAAAATTTAAAACCCTATGAAAGATTGAATCCACAGTTAGTCACCCTTCACAAAGGCAAATTCTATGATCCCATCTTAGGATCCTTGCTCGTAGGAACAATTATATACAGTTTGCGTTGAATTTGGGCCTCATATTGTAATTGAGGTCCCTCTTTCAAAACAACTATACAATAAACAAGGGAATTACATTCACATTGGACGTGTACAATGGACACTCGACATGATTAGCACAGAAAGATCTCATTTCTTAGCATGTTCAAGTTCACCATTTGCCATTTATCAGGATGTTTAAAAGAAAGGAACCGTGTATATCTCAATTTCAAACATGATTCCAGCCTTATTCATCTGATTCTTTATGGATTCAGTCTGATTCAATGACTCCACAACATTATATGACAATCATTCTGAGTGAGAGGAAACTATCAAGTTATCAACTATAGTAAGCCAAGCTTCCTCCATGATTATAAGTAAAACATCCTACTCAACTATCATTTACAGCTTATATAGTTACCCTTTTATAAATTCTACATTGGCAATGCAATTAATATTGTGTTTGCATGCAAAGACTCCACTGGATTGAAATAAATGTAATACTGAAACAACTTCAGACTTGGGTTGCAACAGATTAGTAGCATTAAGGATCTATCTTGAGTGTGCACGCAACGACTTATTAAGAGATGAAGTTATTACTATGGTCTATCTCTAGATGATTATCTGGTGAGCCTGCAAGTGCCAGACTTGTTTTCATGGCAAAGTATGTAAAACATTTTACAATTTGAAGGAACCAAGCAAAGCCCAGCTCATTCAGTCTGCTACAAATTGTAGCACTACTGCTTGCAAGTAGCTCCACCAAAAGCCCAAGGGGTGAGCTTAACCAGTTGTCACTTGTTGGGTTAGTTCCGTACCAGAAGCTAACCAGTTTAATCCACCTAGATTAGGCTTACTCGTCTACATCAATGGGTTTACAAGGGATGCCATGCACAAATGCTGGGAAGCATCCCTTGGGTCTCCCAACAGGATTTTCCAAGAGCAGCTCCACCAACAGTGGGCACATATTTACAGGGTATATGTTTGGAGATGTACTTTATGTGTTTGGAGGTATCAAACTTGTTTCCATGGTGAATTATGAGGTAAAACATCTGCCCCTTTATGGGATTAAATGGAAGGCAAAGATGGAAAAGCAACCTCACCTGCAGTCTTTTACATTGTGGTATTAGTCTATGTGCACTCGATGTCTTCCTGAGAATCTACATCATGATACAATTGAAGTTGATTACCAGCATAAATCCATCTTAACTCCACATCTATCAAGTGTCAAGAGGGATCAAATCCTTCAACGTGCAAATCTTTGCTCTTATTGTATTATTTTTATTTTTTAACATATGGTAAACATAAAGTATTCCCTATATTATTTTTACTTTCTTTAATATATGGTAGACATACAGTATTTTGACCAACAAGCACCAGCATTAACCATGTTACATCACAGCATTTATGTCATACTGGGCCGTCGAGCACCTTTCAGTGTAATCATAAAAAAGAACAGAAATGAAAAAGAATAAGACTAAATAGTGTGCCATCCCTTGGTGATGGTCTGGTAGAGCCTCAATCGCTTACTACATCTACTAGGAAAACACTGCTTTTTAAATTTTTACCCGTTGACAAAATACTCAACGTCATACTCAAGGTCATTACTCTTGTTGGCATTTGTATTATTATCGTTAAAAAATGGATGGCAAGGATGGAACAAAAGGATTAAAGCTAACTAGGTGAATGAAGCCCCAATTCCCACTTAGGTACAGTGGGCAATTAAGCCATGAGGCCTATATTGCATGCATATCTTGCGCAAGGAGTCTTTGAGGAACTTTAAATTATGGCCAAGCTATAGTCCAGATTTAAACATGCGTAACTAAGCCATGAGGCCTGTATCGCATGCATATTCCGTACAAGGTACCTTTGAGAACTTTAAATTATGGCAAAGCTATAGTTCAGATTTAAACATGTGCAATTAAGCCATAGCACCTATATTCATCATCATGCATATTTTGCACAAGAGATCCCTGAGGAAATTTAAATCATCAAAGCCCATGTCCCGAACGAGTGATATTCTAGACTATCGACAATGGAGACTCTTATGTAATGATTCGAAAATATTCGAAACTTTAAACATGCGAATTTCGATCCCTGTAACTAAAAGGAGAGTCAAAGAAACGTGACAAGGGTAAGCAAAGAACCATCAGTAAGTTATCGTGCTGGTCCAGATGGTTACAGACCATGTTAGGCTTGCAGCATGTAATAAATACAATGAATTCCTATAAATTTGGGGTGGACTGGTACTACCAAGAGAATTCTATATCAAGATTCAAAACCACTTCATTCGAGTCAAAATAGAGCCCCCAGTAAATTTTTTATAGCTTTCCATCACAACCCAAAAAGGGGTAAACTTCGATGAATATCACCTTTAATTCAGAAAAATGAAAATCAAGCATCAATGGGGGCTTGATTAGATGATAAAGCCAGGGTGTTACAAGGATCAAATTCCCAGAGACATGTTTTGCCCTTCATGGGCCATCTCGCCCCTGCAAGTGGTTGGGACCAGGTGCAATTCCCTGAGTGAGTTTGTTCAGATAGATAATCCACCCAAGTTGTCACGGCTACACACAAGTCGTGGGTGACTTTGGTGGAATAAATCCCTACCCAAGTGGTTGAGGCCAGGTGCAAGCCCCAGATATTTTTGGGGAATAAATATCCCACCAAGTGGTTGGGACCAGTCAAGGTTGATTATGTTTCGATAGATGCCCCCAACCCGCATCTCCTTAAACGAAGAGATCTTCCTCAGGTGCAACAAGGCCGCTACACTGTTTTGTAATACTCCTATAAGAAGTGCTATAAGGCCGGTACACTGTATTGTGATAGTCAGATATTAGGGAAGGGCACGCTTGCAGCAAAGTGGTAACAGGAAGCATCTTGTCCCAAAAAAATTATATAGAAAATAAAAGAAATTCAAAGAGAGGATGCTTCTGATACTTTGAAACTTAAAATCCAGCTCTTCAAGACACAATGAAATGAAATCATTGTTATTTAATGTCTTAACTTTAAACAAAACATGGACAAGGAATTTAAAGGTTTTAATTTTAAACAAAACATGGACAAGGAATTCAAAGGCTTTAAATTTACACAAAACATGGACAAGGAATTTAAAGGTTTTAAATTTAAACAAAACATGGACAAGGGAATTAAAGGATTTAAAACTGAACCAGAGGGCTGGAAAAAGTCCAAGAAAAATTAACAAATAGATCAACTGGAAAAAATCCAAGAAAAATTCACAAATATATCAACGATTACGATACCTGCGCTGCACGATGTAGGCGGATCTCTCTGCAGGTCTTTCAATTCCTTCAGTATGCGCTTAGAAGCCATTCGAGCAATTGAGGAAACAATCCCGAAAACAGAGCTGATCGAACACAATAATCACACCGAAAAACCTCCTCGGATTTTAAAGAACCAAAAATAAATGAAGAGGCGCCTCACACAACTTCACACAACTCAGGTGCGCCTTGAATATCAGAAAACCCCCCTGACTCGGTTCTTAAGGCAAACAAACCCCTGCCGTCATAGCGAGTGAGGACGATGGTAAAAATACGAATGCCCACATGTCGCTTTTTCACGCGGCAATACTAGTAATCGTATCGTATCAGATAATCTGACGTAGCCGTCGGGCTGGACTCCAATAACAGATTCGATCCCCTCCCTCTGCGGCTGCAAAACAATATCCCTCTTCTTTCTTTTTGGGTAAATATTCCTGTAGGAAGCAAAAGCTAAAAGCTTGCGGGTCTTATCCTGTTCCGATTCCTTGTGTCTGATATTGGAATTTATTGGAATTCTCTCCCCCCGTGAGTGGCAGAAAAAATTGAATCCAGGGGGCCCTGTTGCCGTTGAATTCGGATTTCCACCCAATCTTTGAACGTTCATTCGTTGGTTGTACGTTGATGGGACAACCCAAAATTAAAGGTTGTGGGATTTCGGTTTTTCTGGGGTCAATATTCCAGAGCTGGTTGGGTAATCGAAATTCGAAAGGATTGTGGGAGGTTGATTCCAAGTAATAGATTCGGGGGGAGTTATGAGATTTGTTTTAAATTAGATATCAAGGGCATATGTAAAGTGGCACATTTACAGAATCTTAGGGATGTGTGTTTTTGGTAGATGCTTTTGTGATAAGTTGATAAGTTTAAAGGTATGAGAATAAATTTTTGCGTATTAAAAAATATTGTGGATGTGTTTCGAATTAACTAGGACAAAATAAAAATCAGATTTTGATATAAAAATATGTTTATCAGTGGTTAGAATATAATAGTTAGTTTTGAGTAAAGAATTTTTAAAATAAATAAGGATCTAAAATAAAATAATGATATGGATAAAAGCTAGATGTTTTTAACATCTTAGCCATTTGGGTGTTACGAGTTTATGATGAAAATCATCTCAATGATGAAAAGATCTACCTCTTTAATGTCTTTAATAATAATGGTTATAGCAAGTCCCAGTATTTTAGAGCTTTCATAGGGACTTAAAATAAAATAATGATAAGGATAAAAGTTAGGTGTTTTTAACACCTTAGCCATTTGGGTGTTACGAGTTTATGATGAAAACCATCTCAATGATGAAAAGGCCCACCTCCTTAATGTCTTTAATAATAATGGTTATAGCAAGCACCAGTGTCTTAGAGCTTTCCTTAAGGCGGAAAAAGGTCCTAAAAATAAAAAAGATCTTAATGATCGGTCCTCTGAAGTGCATCTTTCGTTTATTTAGGGGACCAGAGATAAGATTGCAAAGATCCTGAAGAAGCGTAAGGTTCCTTCGACATTTAGGCCCTTAAACACTATTTGAAGCTCTCTAAGATCAGTGAAAGACCCTGTGAACCCTAGAGAGGGGAAAGGTGTTTACAGCATCCCTTGCTCTTGTGGGACTCCGTATATTGGTGAAATTGGCCGATCAATAAATCAGAGAATTTATGAGCACGCAACCGACATAAAACATGGAAGGTCTTACTCCTTCGCTTTGGTAGAACATGCGAAAGAGACAAATCATCATATCTGCATTGAAGAGGATAGGGCCATTGCAAAGATTGATCATTTTCATCACCATAAGTTTAGGGAGACCTTGAAATTTGAAAGGAGGCCTATCAATCTAAATCGAAACAATGGTTGGAGCATTAGCAAATGTTGGATCCATGCCTTGTCTTCCAAGGTTGTTTTTTATTCTTATTATTATATTATTTATTATCTATCTATTTTAATTTTTCATATTAATTAAGTTTCACCTAGTTCTAGAAAATCTTCCTTTAATTTAATAATAAAATTAATTTTGTTGATTATTTATTTTTATTAATAATATTACTAATAATAATAAAAATAATTTCACTCATTATATTTTTTATTTAATTTATAAATTATGTTTTTATTTTCTTATTACTATTTGGTTAAATTTATTTGTACTTATCATTATTTTATTTTAAGACTTGACTAAAATAATGCATTAATAATAATAATTTTTAATTTATTCATTATCCCCCATTATTTATTAATTGTTTTTCTTTTAAATATATTTATTATAAATCAGAATTATTCTCAAAACTATTTGACATATTCTAACCGCTAATAAACATATCTCTACATTTATTTAATTTGATGCCCTCCACGATATTTTCTCCTCTATGATTATCACCAGAAGATTTCTTTTCATACTAGTTATGAAATACAGATGTCTAAGTTATAATATAATAATAATAATAATAATAAAACAATTAATATTAAAGTAATAAAATAATGAAGATACTCATTATTATTAATTTAAAATAATAATAATAATAATTAATTAATAATTAATTAATCACAGGATCCTTGTTAGATATATATTTCCTAGATTATTAATATCTTTCTTTTTTCTTCTTTTTCTTCTTCTCTTCTTTTCTTTTCTTTCTTTCTTCTTTTTATTATTAATATTATTAATATTATTGTATTAGTATATTTTCTTGAACCCTCCCTTATTATATTTATAATATAATAAAAATACATTAACTAATTAAACTAAATTAAATATAATATAACAATAAATTATGTTAAATCTAAGACTTTTGTGATCCATAATGTAGATGAGTGTCTTTCGGATTAATCACATAATAAGGATTTGGTCATCTAATTTAATAAATCCTTATTATGTGATTAATTCGAAAGACACTCATCTAATTTAATAAATTATTTCATTTCCCTCTCTCAGTCAAACTAGTTGTTATACCTTAATGGTTAGTTGGATCCTCTCCATCTTTTAAACCTGTTTCCTGATCTGATTTCTCATCTTGTCCTGGATATGAACCACACTGGTTAGTTCGAAATGCATCGACAATTCATGATCATATGTAATTATCACCGAAAGCGGTTTTTTACAAGCTAGTAATCAGTGGTATTTGAATTGTGTAACACATTCTTTCCACATCCACCCAAGTAACCAGCCAATAGGGGTAAACATGCGACAAGAGGCTACTAATATGAGATTCAACCTCCTAGATGACCTTAAGGAAGTGGGACTGACGGAAACAAGACAAACAGACCTTACACAACATCAACAACACCTCCATGAGGTGACCCAACCTCCCAAACCCCTGAACCTTGAGGGGGAACTGATTTTTTACCCTTTTGAGCCTTAGTCACGGGCATGTAAGAGCAAGGGAGTGGCTAGAAGCCTATAGCAGTGGGCATGCCAAGGCAAGGTCATGGCCAGGGCCCCGAAAAATCAGTTTTGTGCCTGCAACTCCGAGATTTGTGCCACCTATTTAGCCCCATAGCTTAGGTCACTACCCAAAACTTCTTGAAACTTTAGGAGAGGATAAATAATATTAAAACAAAGGTGTGGAAGCAATCACATCATCAAGAACTCATTTGGACCCCTCCCATCCATGACAATCATTTCGTCAAACATGTCACAAACATTGCATCTATAGGTGTAAACAACAGATTTAAACATAGGGGTCTCATACTTATCTAAGAATCGCTAAGAAACATTTCTCCCTTACATCATAAGTTGCAATATAATCTATTTGACCATAGATACATTATGCATTCATTTACAAGTAAAAACATGGATAGAACCATACATCATCACTCATAAAATGCATGCTTATAACTAGCATAATAACAACATAAATACCATGGATATAACATCAATAGAATCCACATAAAAACCAATACATTTTCATACCAAATACCAAAGGAATGAGCTTCTCATTAATGAGTGTAAAAACCAACCAGAGATGGGACGTCCATGTTCCACCCGACCATAGATTGGCTAAGCAAAATCTCTCTTCAACCAATCACCTATGCGCCATATTCCAAACATGAATGTGGGACTCAAACCGAAAGAAATAACTAGGGAATCTCGAGGCTAAACCACCTCACCATCATCAATAGAACTCAAGCTTTACCGTGATCCATCTTGTATCACTAGGCAAACACAATAAAAATGTCATAATCGGCTTTACTGTGATCTACACCCGATCACTAGGTGAACACAAGCATGGATATCACCTGATTCTCTCCACCTACACCGTGAAGAATTTTCTTGTCTCCTAGTCTCTCAGGCTTTACCGCAACCCACAGTCTGAATCAGGGGTTACTAGGCCCTAAACCAAGACACCACCCTTTAGGCTTTACCATATATCCCACCATTCACCGACAAGGATTCCTAGGCCTAATAAAGGGCAACCACCTCTCAGGCTTTACTGCAATCCAATCCCGGATCACTAAGCCTAAACCAAGGCAACACATAAACCGGTTATGTGTCATAATAATAATAATAGTCGGAGATCCACCTCACTCAACTTCAAATCCATCTGGTAATCCAGCTAAACCAAGACATTAGAGCTCCACAACACCATGGCTATCCAGAAATGGAAAGGCTAGGATGAAAACAATGTCACACCTGGAAAAAACCCATGCCAAGACAGAAAAGAACCACATGCAATACCATGCCTGTCAGATCTAGCAAGGAAAATACACATGTAAATCGATACCTGCCAAGAATCCTATTGTAACTGCTTGATTCATGCTCTTCCTTGCTTGCTTCCTCATTCTTCCTGCTTTCTTGCCTTTCTTGGTCCAATGCCAAAGTGCTCTAAGAAAACTCTAAGTGTCCAAGGGAGAGAGAGAGAATAATGAGAGAGTTCTAAAATGTGAGCAAAAGCTTGCCAATTGATCCTCAGAAGCCTTTTTATTAATAAGGCCTCTATTTTCTCCATTTTCCATTATTTTTCTTCATTTTCCTCCTCACATGCAACGTGTGACCTTTCATCTCCCTTTTCTCCTAATTTCCATTATTTTCATAAATAAATGTGCCAAAAATACTTTTTGCCTCTTTAATGTCTTAGCCATTGCCTTTGCCAATTCCCTTTAGCCATAGTAACTGAAATGAACACCCGCTAGGATGTTTTTCCCACCACTCAGCTTGGAATAAGTGTCCCATCAACCGTGGTTATTATTTTAACTTTATTACATGGAAATTTCACTAGGAATGTTATAGAACCCTCCCCCTTGGGGGAAACCATCTTCGGTGATCAACCACACATATACCTGAGTAAAACCATTGAAAATAAAACATACTTCCCATGGATATTTATAACTTAGCTCGTTGCAGTATTTACAATGAATAACATGCTCAAAATAAAAAACAATCATGACAACCATACCGTGTACTGGAACTTTATAACACAACTCATTACAATATTTACAATAGTATACACATATACACATTTTCTCAACCAGCAGATAAAAGGATATGATTCCCATATCAGCAACAAGGGAACCCAGAGGCTTACACCTCCACCCTCAAAGTAGTTCCAGGATTCACTTCCTTCCCAGGAAGTCCACAATCCACTTTTAGAGCCAAGGCTGCATCCAATGTCCAGCGCTACAATCCTGTGCCACTATACCCTCAGTGAACAGTTACCGGCTCATTGTTCCAGGGCACACTCCCAATGAGAATCTGATTCCATCTAGAAATGCTTGATCTGAATCTAAATGTTATTTTTGTTGTGCTAATTTCATCTTCATATTTATAAACAATTTATTGATCACTTGCTTCATGTGCATAGGTTTCTTGAGGTGTATGTGAGTGTTAAACAGATAAATTTATCAAGTTTTATGTTTAATTCATGTGCAAATTAAACATTAAAACATAATGTTGAACATCATCAATAACATGTATAGCAAACCATAAAATGATCCATTAACACAGTGTTTTGATGAAGGAGTTCACCCCTCCTAGGCTACATCTCCTTGGTCCAACTTCCATGGCTTGAGCCTTTGTATTAGCTAAAATGTGAAAAAAATCTTGTTTACATTCACCTAATACTCCTAAAACTTACTTTAATGTGTTTAGAATGTCCAAATCATCCAAAATAGACTCTTCTTTCTCCCAATTTGGTCGAATTTTGCAAAAGTTATGGCCTCCTCAATTCTGGCCCAGGAAACCCCACTAAAACTGGAGAAACTCCAGTTAGGGCGGCTATTTTTGGAGGGAGCTCTGAAATTGGGGGCTCTGCTAAACATGTCGCCGAATTAAACTCAAGTTTAATTAAATTAAGTGTGGTTTAACTTTGGATAAGTGTGAGTTAGCGCTATAAGCGTTTTTTAACATAATTCTGCATTAGCATATGCGATTAGCATAATTAACATGGGTTATGGGTATTAAACCCACATTACAACTTTAAACTCGTGTTGTAGTGTATTGGTATGGAGGGCGCATTGTGTGGGGGAGGTCGCGAGGTCGAGCCCCGACCTCCGCCCAGCTTATGTATAATACTTTTTCTCCATACAATACAATAATATTAAAATAATATTAAAACGACCTTTGAATGGATGTTGATAATTTGGACTTAACCATAATTTCCAACCTTTGTAAATTGAATGTGATGTTGATAATTTATACTTAACCATAGTTTCCAACCATTGTAAATTGAAATGCAACCATACATTGTGTTAGGAATCTGTAATTTATTAGCAAGATTGGCAGAGTCCAATTACAGAAACAACATCGTTTCAACCACTTTGGGATTCTAGGATCTAGCCCTCCTAAATCCAGAGAGGGATCTCTCCAATATGTACAAAGATGGATTTGTCTTTGAAGTTTGAGGTTATGATATTAGGCTAGTTATGAAGGCCAAGGGTTTGTTTGTTTTTTGGATTGTTGAGCATGAAAATTACTTGAGGGGAACGTTCTAAATGCAAAACAGTTTCAAAAGTGAGAAGTTGCAAGTGAATAGAACAGCTTAGGCTAAAAGATAGATATAACGCTGGTTTTTAGTCCATTGGGCTATGGAGTCATATCTGGACTTTAATTGAGCAACAACATCAAGAGTGATCTAAGGGGCAAGTCATCTATACCACAAGATTATTTGAGATAGAGTGATGGGATGGAAACAATAAAGTGTCGGAGAGGGTGGAAACTGATAATAATTTCACAAAGGATTTATAGTCAGTCCAAACAAGGAAAACCTCTTAAGTAACTGTTTAAAACCAAACAAGAACAGGGCTAACCATAAACTTCTTGGACAAGTCTGTATTCAAGCGTCTTAATTGACAAACAATCCAGTAATCCACATAATTACCTTCAGAAAGTATGAAAACATATAAGGGAGACAGAGTGTAACTTAAGATCAGATAAGGTACTTTTAAACCTATTCTTCTTTCAGTCATCACCAAGGGAAACTTTTAGAATCTACTTTTGGAGAATAATTAGGACCAGGGCACACCATATCTTCCATAGTCATCTTTAATAAGCACAATAAGGAAAATAACCTTCAAGAACAATGTTTAAAGCAAACAGTAGGACGAGGGAACTCCAGCATTCCTAACTGCTTAAACTGTATTAAATCATTCCTAAATGAACAAGTTAGAGGAAAACCTTGAGATAAAGCTTTCAGTTAGAGAAGGTTACTGATATACAATAGGTCCTAACTCTATAATTGTTGTTCTTTATCAGAGAATAGTGAACAATATGACATACATAGAAGGAGAACAATAACAAAGAGAGGTGCACTTCATCGATGATATAGACCAGGATCCCAGGAAATAGCTTTTATATTGATGTCAAACCAGTTACAGTCTTCAAGTCCAATGTTTCAGTTCAAAAATCATCTTCACTGTTCAGCCTATCTAATCTATCACAAGCAGGGCTCCAAGGGCCAGTGAATGCTATTTACAATCAAAAGTTTAAGCTCAAATGTATATCAAAGTTTCTACAACCAACCCCTCACTCATCTTCTACTGCAGTATATATAGAAGAATGAGGAGGTGAGATCTGATAAAATATCTCAATTACAATTAATACAGAGTTAATGTCTTCTTGGCCATTGGGGGCTCAATGAAGAAACTGTACAGGTGTTTCACTATATTAATTGATTTATACTTATTAATTAAGCTCGGTGGGAGCTTTGTTGACCTTTGAGACTCTGTGTGACACTAGGGTTACTCTGCAGATATCTTTTGCATTAAGTTTCATTGCAGAAGTAACTTCTTGGCTGCGCTGAGGCAAAAATTGATCTTCTTCAATAACTTCGGCCCCTGATTGAGTACTTTGAGGAACAAGTGGCGCTATGGTAGTTGGGAGGAATCGATTTGCCTCAAATTGTGGCGATGGGAGCATTCCTGCTCGATAAAACACTTTAGGTTTTCTGTAAACTGTGTTTTATTTGGGGATTAGGCTTTTGATAAGCATCTTAGACGTAATCCCCACAAATCTGTCCCTTAATCCTCTGTTCTGGTGTGTTTTTGTCTTCGACGCTGATACTCTTTGTCTGTGCCCGATTTGCTGTGTTCCTTGCTGTTGTGAAGGGCTACGCAGGGTTCATAAGGCATCCATGCCTGAGAAAACACTGAGGAAACTTGAATTTCTACCCTGTGAATGATTTCCTTTGACGAATCGAAGACGAGAGGGTCGTCACCCTCCGTCTCTGAATCTTCTTCGAAAATTGCGAGAAAATGATAAAAACCCTATAAAATACGAAAACTTATTAAAAAAAATCATGCTTTAATAGGTTGACTGCATCGGAGGGCGTGTGGAATGAGCGGGGCCATTCGATGGCATCATCCAATGGTCAGGATTAATAGGGGAGATCATAGAATGGGCGGAAGAAGAATTAAATCTGAGTCGTCGATCGTGCAGAGATCGACGGTCGAGATTGAACGAGGTGGTCAGAGGAGGAGGATGAATCTGAACCGTCGATCGCGCTGAGATCGACGGTCGGGATTGGGCAATGGAAAGTCAAATGGAGAGATTGGGCGATGAATTGTGGGTCGTCGATCTGGGAGATTGATTTGCCACTATACGATGGCCTGGCTATCGCGCGTGCACCTTTGTTAACCATCAAGCAACTTCGGCGAGCGATCACCGTTGGATCAGTGGGCCCAGATCGGACGGTCCACAGCGATATCGCTGGGTGTCTAGGTCCGAACGATAACACGCGATGGATGACTTTAATACGCGGTGGATGGCGGTTTCCAGAACAGTGCTCGAGATGCGTGTCAAGCAGCGTATGGAATCGCTGGCCCTCGGGCAAAAACCGCCCTCCGCCGAAGAGTGTTGCGATAAAAACCACGCGGTTTTGGGAAAACGGCGCATGGCTGGGGGGTCCACAGGGAGGCGCGTTCCACACCGTTGGATCTATGGATTGAATTGACGGTCGAGATTGCTCCATAATTTGCACGGGTGGAAAAATGAATTTCAAAGGTTTAAATAAATATCAAAGGTTTTTTAATGGTTTTGCGAAGAAATATTTATTTAAACCAGATAAGCACCCGACTGGCTCAGCGCGCGGTCACGGCGCCAGGGTGTATGGGCGGAGAGGCTAGGGACTTAGCCCAAGGGGGCTTAAGTTAAAACAATGCATTTTTATGATTTTTCAACGTTTTTTCAAAGGAAATGAGGGTTCCGATAAGGCCAAGAGTGAGTCTTAAACCTTATAAAGGAGATTTTGATGAGGGGAAAGGCAGAAATGTAAAAATGAGGGATTTTTGTGGGAAATAAGAGATAGAAAGATGAGGTTAATTTGGGAAGAAGGGAAAGGAGACAATGGTGTTTGCAGCAATATTTTGGCTTTGGAAATCAGCAGGATTTCAGATTTTTTCAAGATGGGAACAGCAGTGAGGGTTGGATAGAGGCATGAGGCCTTCAAAAATCCTTCAAGAGCCAACAGTTTTTAGTGAGAAAAAATTGTTCCTTGAAGGCTCAAAAATAGATTTAGCCACCTTTTGGGATAATCAAATTTTACAGGTGGCTAACACCTTGGTCCACCGGAGGGGGCACATGGCGGCCCCTGGCTGCACCACATGCCCGCCTCTGGTTGGACTATTTCAACCACATTAAAAAAAATGCACCTCCATAATATATGTGAAAATTCGACCTTAGGATAAAAAAATTTCACCATTCAAATTTTCTGGCGAATCCTGCAGTGACACGTGTCACATTGTCATTGGGCTAAAATGACAGTATTTTCCTAGAATATCCCTTTTTTGCTGACTAGGCTGCCATGTCACCATTCTGTCTTGTTTTACAAATTTTTTTAGTTGTTTAGGAAAACGAACAACAGGCTCTATCTTCCTCATCTGGAGTCGATTTTCGATAAAACAAATTGCTGGCGACGAGCTCTTCGATGCCGTTTAGTTTCCAATCGATTTTGAGCACTTTCATTTTTTGAGCTTTCATATTGAGCACCTGATCATTCATCCCCACTAGATGCCTTTTGGACACCAAAATATCTTTTATTATTGAACATGTGGATGAGGGTACAGTTCCCTCACCCTTCCAGTCTCAATCCACTAAAATTTTCCCATTTTCATCAATTGGAGATTTTCACAAAAACTAAGCTTTTTCCTTGACTCTTGAAATCCTCTCTTTCCATTGTAGACACCGCCATGCTGCAATTTCCCTGAATTTACAGAGCAGCAAGTTGTTCTTGCAGAAAAAAACTTGTTCCCACCTCGGTCATCAATCAAAGGAAACTTAAAAACTGTCTCACCTTGCACAATGTTGTCATGGCGATTCTTAACTGATCTTGCTTTGTACTTGAGTCGAATCTTGACCAAGTATTTTCGCCATTGCCCTGTACCCTTTGGAAACCAAAAACAAGCACTTGTGGAACCTATGCCTTCTTTGTCAAACTGCTTTGGCACTTTCTCTTTGACCTTTGCACTCTCTTGCACCGACATCTTGTTTCCAACAATGCTCAACACTGATGTTGACTGCTGCAAATGTTTCACATCTTGTTTACCTTCTTTCAAAGGCAACCTATTAGAGTCCTAAAACATCTCATTACAAGCATAAGCAACTTCAATGAAATTAACTTGTTCATTCGATGCATCCTTTTGAAAGACTTCATTTAAAACATCTCTATGTTTGATCATTAACAAATTCAAATTTTGACTTGCATTCACTATTCTCTTCATTTCTCCTGCATGTATAAGAGACAAACTTGTCTTCCTCTTATGTGCTCTAACTATGTACTCAATTCCATATTTAAACAAGTGATACTTATTCTCATGGAAATTAAATACTGCTTTCCATCATAAAGATAAGGACTTCCCAAAACAATACCTGAAATGTCAAGTGGCATGACGTCAAGTTCAACTTCATCAAGAAAGTTTGAATTGATGGCAAACCTTAGTATGCACTTCCTTGTCACCTGCAAATTTGCATTCTTGCATATCCACCCTAAAGGATAAGGTCTTGGATGTATAACAGTTTCAAGGTTTAGCTGCTTAACTAAGTCTTCTAAAATCATATTAGCTTGAGAACCACTATCAAAAAGTATGTCTATCTTGGTATGTTTAGAAACTACTCTAATATGGAAGAGTTCAATTCTTGTATCTTCATCTTGAGTTAAATTGGAACAACTTGAAGAAATAGTGCTTGTTATGTTCTTACCTTTCAAACCCATTGTTGTAATCTTTGTTTCATCTCCTGAATCTGAATCTAAGTCATGTTCAATGATAGCAACAACTTTCCCCTTTTCTTTGGCTTTCAGTTTGTTTGGCTTCAACTCTGGATGAAGTTGCCAAAAATGGTCTTCATCATGGCCATTCTTTCAACAATATTTACATTTGATTTTCTCTTTCTCTATTTTGATAGAGCTATTTCTCTTTCCTCTTCCATTAAACTTTCCCTTTCCTTTACCCTCATACTCAAAGAAGTTATCACTTTTATCATCTACATTCAGTTTCCTTCTTGCTTCTAAATGTGTGGCTTGAACACAAACCTCATATAAGTTTGTGGGATTGAACATGAGAATAATGTGCCTAAGGTAAATGTGCAAACCCCCAATATACTTTAACAAAGTTTATTGAGAATACAAATTAATACCCAAAATAAGAGCTCTTCTCCTAAATTCATGAGTATACTCTTGCACACTTTGCCCTGTCAATTATCTAAAATTAAGCCAGTTGTTGGGTCAATTTACTGGGTAAACTAACACAAGTATTTAATTATCAATCCGGGTTTGTAAAACTTGGAAGCATGTCCAAAATATATGGATTTCAACTACGATCAAATTTTAGAAGACAAATTATAGAACTTGAAGGAAATGCATATTACAAATATAAAATTTATCTAAATAATTTCCAATTAAATATGTAATAAGCAGAAGAAGAAGCTCCTAACTTAAGAGAACCAGGTTGACCTTCTCTACAATACTACTTCATGAACAAAAATCAAAATCATTGATGAACAATAACTTAAGATGCATAAAAGAATAAGAGAAGAAGCTCCTAACTAAGGAGGTTCATGTTGTCCTTATTTATAAGTTTATTCATCATTAATACCACTGTATGAAAACTGGAAATTCAGAAAATAACTTAAACAAAAGAAAGGAAGATGAATTCTAGTTACTATTATTTGATCAGATAGAAGGAGAGTTTAACTTAAACAATGGTTTGACCCTTCTTATGCAGATTAGAATTTAAACTAAGATTCATCAGGAAACATAATAAATCATCATACATTAAATAACTGATTAAACATGAAACAAAACCAGTTTATGAAATTTCAGCTAAATTAACCAGAAAGTACACTTAGCTCGGTGTGGTGGCCCTCCACCCTTGCCTCGCACACTGAAAGTACTTCTCAGCTACTGGAAATCAATTAATCATTCACCACATTGAAAAGTAGAAAGAATATAGAACATATTTCTCCAATTAATTCACAATATTAAGAAATCTCAAAGTGAAATCATACAAATTCTACATGTTCATGCCTTCAATGTTCTTGGCTTAAATAGAAAAATATGAAACAAACTTGACTAAAATGTCTCTAACAGTCATATCTATCCTTATCCCATCTATCTTGGTCGAGCTCATCTATCCAATTACTAAAAATCTGGAAAATCACACAAAATACTAATTTTAGCCTATTTCTTAGGGATTTCCTGAATGACAGGTCTTGTTGACCAGCTTTGACCGGGCCTGTTTTAGCTCGGTTTGACCGAACCAATAGGTACACATCCATCCTTGGTTCCCAAGATTTGTAAATATTTTCTCAAATCGTGCCCCGGTATCCTGCAAGTATGACTTCAATGAAGCCATTATGTGAAATTTTAGTTATGTCCAAAAATGCACTTAAAATCCAATTTTTGTAAAATCATCTAAAAATTGAAAAACATAATTTATATACTTGAATATGCATAATTTGGTCAAAATAAGGTGTATATGGATGGTATATAGTTGGATATAATGGAAATTAAGTGTATTTTATAAGCAAAATTTGATAAAAAACAAGGGCCAACATCTCCCCCTTACTGATTTGCAAGCATGTCCCCGTGCTTTCTTCCTCCTTTTGGACCTTCTGAGATATGATGTAGCCATTGTACCTGATCCTGATGCATCTTACTGTGTTGCTTGTAGAATACAATCAATTCCTTTGTATTGTTCTCCCTTGTAAATTTTAGCCATGACCTTTTGTCTCTCATACTTGTACTTCCATGTGTTTTTGTCATTAAGCCACCTATAAGCTTGCTTGGAAAGAAGAGTATTCTTTGTTTCTAGTTTCCCAACTTTCTCATTCAACTTTTCATTTTCCTTGATCAGTTTTGCATTATTTTTCGTGTATGTCTTGTTTTCCTTTTCCAAATGCCTTTCTAGAATTCTGCTAACCTCCAATTGATCTGTTAACTCTTTTATCTTGTTAAGGTGCAACTCTCTCTCATCTTCTCTTGTATATTTCGCAAATGAGGTGGCTCCTACTTCAACATTGTCAAAGTATGAATCTTTCTCCAATGGTTCCTCATAGACTTCTCTTTGCATTTTCTCAATGATTTCATCAATTTCTTTTGTTGTCAGAGGTGGTTCAACAACTTGTACTTCAGGATATTTCTCTTTGCTACTTGTTTCTTCTTGAATTTTCCTCCTATGTCTCCTAGGAATAGATAGAAAATATTTTTTACTATCAACCATGATAGTATCTTGTTGTTTCTTGGACCTTGTCCTAGGATAGAAGGGAGAGTTCATTATGCTTCTTGTCTCATGAACTCGCTTCAATTTCTCCTCTATTACTTGTTCCTCAAAATGATGTTGGGCTAAAAATTCTTTCCACACTAAACTCTTGCTTTTCATTTGATATTATACAAGTATTTTAATAAGCCCTTGGTGGTAGATCTATGTTTCTTTGGTTTTAGTCTCATTTCTCACACTCTCTATCATTTTAAACAAGTCTTTGGAGAAGAAGTATGGTAGATTGATATTTAATTCTCCCTTTACGTGCTGGAGTAGTCTGATGTGATAAAGATGTACTACAATGTGCCTGGTGTCACATGTGAAAAATATCTGTATGACTAACACCAATGCTGCCCATGGTTCATTGAACCACTCCCTTGGGATGCTCTTTGTCCTATAAAATGATCATTTTCTATGTTTTTCCGAGAAGAAAGTCCAACCTTTGTCTTTGAAGTGTAAGCACTTATGGTGTTGTTCTCCTGAAAGTGGAAGATCTAGAGCCCGAGAAATGAATTATGGGATTAATGGAATAGATAGGTTCCCCACCATGGTTTGTTCCTGTGCATAATTGTTTATGAATTCCTTAGTGATACTTTCATTGTGCCCATTAATTTTTTGTAGGAAGTCTATCAGTCCAACCTAATATAGTTTTTCTATAGTCTCCTTTTTTCCCAATTCTCTATCTTGAATTCATTTGGTTCTATCTTGGTGGTCATGTGCTCTGTAAACCAATTTATATACCCTTTCACTGTCAATATTCTCATCGTAAATAAAAATTCATGCACACATATATATCTCTGTCGATTTATTCATGCATTTTAGTCATGATAATTATGCTTACCTCTTCTCTGATGCTCCTCAAAAGAAATGAAATTATTTGACTTGTGAATCTTCTTGAACCTATGTTCTACTGCAAGAATAAGTCCACTGCTTTCAAAAACAAATTTTCTTTATGTATAAAGATCATAAAAACATTGTTAAAATGTTTGTATTACTCTATCTCCCATTTTTCAATCTTTGTTTTATCAAAATTTCAAAAAAATTCCTCTGTTTTTGGTGTAGAAATGAATTCTATGTCTCTAAAACGAAATTCACTATGTAATAATCATCAAAAACCATCCTAAAGTGTCCTACTTCTCACGAATTCATACTTGGTCCCTCTTCTACAGAGATAAATTCTCACCGTGCATTTGAAATTGAAACAAATTTGGCTCACTGTTTGTATAAAACAACAACAAATAGCTCACTCTGTTTTTCAAAACTCACAAACTGTGTAAAACTCTGTTTTTTATGTGACAATTTCATGGCTATGTGTGGAGGATTCGATTTCGTTTTACCAGATCTGGAGCAATCCCAAATATTTCTTTGAGTTCAACCTCGTGCTCCTGCATTTACACAATACTACTTGTGTTAAAACTCCTCTTTGACATCTAAAGATCCACATGTTTCATAGGTGGCAGAGTCGGGCTCAATGGTGGCAAAGAGCCAAATTTATAACTGGAGTTTTGAATCATTGTTCAAAAATATGATCTCGAGCTTCACTATCCCTAAAATCTGTTCAACAATGAATAAAATCTGGATTCAATCCTTACATGTTCTCTTCACGGGATTTCTGTAGTTTGTTGGAGCGTTCAATCAACTCGGCGAACAGAGATCTCAACCTTCAATCTTCATTAAAATCAATGCACATCCTTCTTATTTCTCCACACTTCTTTGCTATTTCTTATGTTTCTCTCTCTCGGCTCAAGTTTCTCTGTCTTTTCCACAGCCTATTTTCTGCATTTTCTCAGTGATTTCCGTCTTTCACGAGGTGTTAAACGTGTGCATGTGGTTGCACAAAGTCATCCTCTTCTCTCTGAGCCTGATTATGGCCGTGATGGTGAAAGAAAATGCAAACAAAGAGCTCTGTTTGTTTTAATGGCGAAGGCTTACAGTAGTTTGCACAGGGTTTGAATTGTGGCACTACACAGTGTTTTTGAATATGTTGACCGTTTCATATGCCGACCTCCTGACTCACATACTTCCGTGGCTACGTTCCTCTGTCTTCTACATTATCCTTTCTCCATGGTGTCTATACATGTCTTGTCACCACATCCCATG
The DNA here is from genome assembly GCA_034641835.2 of Pinus albicaulis. Lineage (NCBI taxonomy): Eukaryota > Viridiplantae > Streptophyta > Pinopsida > Pinales > Pinaceae > Pinus > Pinus albicaulis. Next base: position 1,196,747,667 of record CM076584.1, on the reverse strand, counting down.
TTCTTTGTCATTTCTTTTTTTATTCATAGCCACCCTCATTACGTTGCATGCCCATACTTTAGTTTGTATGCATCATAATTTCAAGTCCTTCGTTGCATTGCATTTTCATTTTCACACTTAGGTTTTGTCATATTCGCATATTGCGCTTTATACCTTAGGTTTTATTATATGACATGTTTTCATATTGCGCTCATTCCATACCTTAGGTTTTTTTATTTGTATGCACTCTTCTTAATTTAATTTTTAAAATGACCATAGGATAGGTCATTTTAAAATTAAATTTTACCATTAGTAATCTTGTGTGGTTTTTGTAGGTCAACCAAAATTTCTTAAGAGAAGAATATCAAGTCCTTTATTTTTGATCAAAATGCTTATAAAATAATTGGGATTAATGTAATGGTATATGGAATGATGAATAGGAATGGATTTAATGCAGGAGGGTTAATGTAGGAAAGGATAATGAATAGGAATAGGATTATAATGGATAGGAAAATGAAGATAGTGTTTTGTTTTATGTGGAATGTAGGCAGAATATAGGTAGAATGTAATGTGGTAAGTGTAATGGAATGCATATCAAGCTAAATTAGTTTTATCAATTTATATGATTTTTTTTTTAAAATCGAGATTTTAAGAGATTTTTTTTCTTCACTTACTATACTTGTACTCCCGTAAAATAGCTTGATGTAAATACTATTTGATGATGTCCTTTGATCAAAATATTAGTTCTTCCCAAAATAAATTCTGATGGAATGTAGAGACTTATTTTTTCTTTCATGTTTTCGCATTTGATATTGATTCAGGATCCTTGAATGTTGATGTTGTTTAGGTCCCTTCTGCAATTTGTAAATGATTTTTTAGGTCCCTTATGACATGTACTTCAAGCTTGAATGTTGATATTGTTCAGGTCCCTTCTGCGGTGATATTATAAATAATGTTTCAAGTCCCTTCTGTATGATATTTAAACAATGTTTCAGGTTGCTTCTGTTATGTAATTCAGGTCCCTTATGCATAATATTTTCAATGATGTCTCAGGTCCCTTCTGACATGTAATTAAGCTCCCTTCTACAATACAGTTGCTTAAACTATTTGCATAGATTTATTACGAACTTCCCCCTTGATTATGTTAAGACTTGTCCTCAAGTCTTACATTTCTTGGAGGATTAATTCTGCAAAATCAAACTGAAGTAAAAACAAAACAAAAATAGAGAATTCATATTGGCCAAAAAATTTGGTTTTCCGATATGAATTTGAGTTTGTATTGTGCTAGTCTCCTGGATTTTCACAACCAAACTCTTTTATTATTATTTATTATTATTATTATTTGGAAGTAAGGAAGGCATATCACTATGATGTTTCATTATTTCTGTTGAAATTATTTTCAGAAAAGCCTCTTTATTGATAGGCTTATTGTAGACTTTAAGCCTATGTCCATTAACTAAAAATGAAATTGACGCTTCATCTATTGTTTTTATTTTGACTGCTCCATTGTCAAAGATCTCTTCTATCTCATATGGCAAAAGCAAATGAGTTGTAAACTTTGCTTTGAAATCCTTAAACTTGGAGTCAAACAGTAGTGCCCAGTCTCCTTTATGAAAAACTTTATTTTTAATGAATCTATCATGCCATTTTATTCTTTGCTCTTGCACTATAGAAGTATGCTCTACTGCTTGTTGTCTTATTTCATCCAGTTCATTTAATTGCATCACTCGTTGTTGTTGTGCTTCAGATAGTTCCATTCTCAATTCTACTGCAATTTTATATGTATTTATTTGAAATTCAATGGGTAACAAGACTTCCTTACCATATACCAAATGATATGGATTGAATCCAGTTGTGTTCTTCCATGTGATTCTGTATGCCCATAGTGCATCTCTTAACTTTTCCGACCAGTCTTTTCTATTCATATGCATATTTTTTTTCATGATATTCTCCAAAAATTTGTTAGTGGACTCCACTTGTCCATTTGCTTGGGGATGGTACAGAGTAGATTTTGTGTTTGTTTTTGTACTTTTCCGTAAGATCCCTTACAAGTTTGGAGGTGAATTGTGCTCCCTCGTCTATAACAATTTATCTCGGAACTCCAAACCTTACAAATATTTCTTCAAATAGAAAAGAAACCACTATTTCTTCTGTTGCTTTTGCCATTGCCTTTGCCTCCACCCACTTAGTAACATAATCTGTACATACTAGAATGTGCTTATTTCCATTTGAAGGTGGGTTTATTGGTCTCACAAAGTCTAGAGCCCATTGCTCAAATGGTTCTATGAGTACTTGTGGCTTTAATGGAATTTCATCTGATACCACAGGTCTTCCAGTTCTTTGGCAGCTGTCACATCTCTTAACATATGCTTTGGAATCCTTGAAGATTGATGGCTAGTAGTAGCCAAGTTTGAGCACCTTGTATGTTTTCCTCTTGTCTGCAAAATGACCGCCACATGGCTCGTCATGACATGCTTTCAAAATATCTAGAACTTCGTCTTCTCTAACACATTTCCTTATTAATAGATTAGAACTAGTATTAAAGAGGTCACCATTGACCCAACTATATCTAGCACTTTCTCTAATTATATTTCTTTTCTATTTATTTGTGTAATGGGATGGTAATATTCCAGATGATAAATATTTGGCTACATCTGCAAACCATGGAGTTTTAACAGTTATTGCAAATAAATTTTCATCTGGAAAATTATCCAAAATAGGATTTGGATCACCAGGTGAATGAAGCCTTGATAGAAAGTCTGCTACTTGATTATCCTTACCTAGTCGATTTTGTACAGTGATGTTAAATTCTTGCATTAATAACGACCATCTAGTAATTCTGTCATTTGTAATTGCTTTGTTCATTAAGTATCTTATGGTTGAATGATATGTGTGAATGAATACATGATAACCTGTTATGTAATGCCTAAACTTATTAACTGCATGCATTACAACTAACATTTCTTTTTCTGTGATTGTATAGTTCAATTTTGTCAGTGTTAAATTTTTGCTTATGAAGTATATGGCATAATTGAATTGATTTTCCTTCTGTCCAAGTGATGCTCCTATGGTTGTGTCATATGCATCAGTAGATATATGAAATGGCAATGACCAATTTGGTCCTCAAAGAATGGGTGCAACTAAAAATTTTCTTCTAATATTTGAAATGCATTTTGAAAATTATTTGTCTATTGGAATTCAACATCTTTTGCAAGTAACTTGAATAGAGGTAGAGCTATCTTATTGAAATTTTTAATGAATCTCCTATAATAGCCTGCATATCCCAAGGAACTTCTTACTTCCTTTTGTGTTGTGGGTGGCATTAAATTCACAATGACTTGTATTTTTGTTGGGTCCACTTTGATTCCTGGAGAATAAATATGTTGTCCCAACACTACCCCTTCAGTTAACATCATGTAGCATTTTTCATTACTGAGGGATAGATTTGTCTCTATGCATATTTTCAAAACTTTTTTAAGAATTTTCAAACAATCATCAAATGTTCCTCCATAAACAGTGAAATCATCCATGTAGACCTCTACACATTCATGGATTAGATCAACAAAGATTGCAAGGACTGCTATCTTAATAGTAGTAGGTGCATTACATAACCCAAAGGGAAATACATTATATGCATATGTTCCCCATGGACAAGTAAATGTGGTTTTACCCTGGTCTTCCAATGCTATATTAATCTGATTGTATCCACTAAATCCATCAATAAAAGAAAAGAATTTCTTCCTAGCTAATGAATCTAGTACTTGGTCAATAAATGGTAACGAGAAATGATATTTTAATGTGGCTTTATTCAACTCCCTATAGTCTGCACATATCCTCCACTTTCTGTTTTTTTAGTCACCACAACTAAGGGAGAAACCCATTGACTATCATAAATAGGATAGATGAATCCAACATGTAACAATTTCTTGCAATTCCTCTTTCACTATTTCTTTCATCATAGGATTCATTCTTCTTTGCGGTTGTCTCATTGGTTTGATATGATCATCAGTGTAGATGTGGTGAATACATGTCTTTGGATGAATCCCTTGCATGTCTGTGTAATCCCAAGCAAAAGCTTTTGAGTATTTCTGTAACAGTGCTATTACCTCTTGTTCTTGTGATGATTGTAAATTATTATCAATATTCAAATTCCTTTCAGGACTGATTTCGATGATTTTACTCTGTGAATTGGTAATTGAGTTAACAGGGAAAATACTTTCAAATGAATTTTGCATTGATTGAATAGTATAATTTTCATGTAAACATTGATTTATATGATGAATTGCAGCTTCATATTGTGTTATTCTAAGCTGCTCCAAAATATTAGGTTCTGAGATGAAGAGGAATAATAGATCCTCATTTTCTTCCTCTTCTCTAAAATTATAGACTTGATTAATACTGAGAACAAATTGAGTTTCTTGTTGTTTTTGTTCATTAAGACATGATAATAAAGAAGGAGATTGTGTTGAAGGATATAGTGTAACATGTTTCCTTTCATCCCTATTGGTGTCCCGTGTTTTGATAGTTTGGCAAATCAAAAGACAAGGCAACATCAGAACCAATCTTTAGAGTCCCAGGATCTAGTCCTCCTGTTCTCAGAGAGGGATCTCTCGAATATTTGTTTGCAAAGGTTTATCTTGTGTGCTTAGAGTATTGATTTTAGAATAGTTATTAAGTGCAGGTGTTTGTTTGTTTGTTTGGTTGGATTGAATTGATACAACAGAACATGAAAGGTCTAGGAAAGATACGTAGAATGGAGAAACATCTGGTTCATTGGGTAATGGAGTCAAAATAAGGTCATGAAAAACTCATCAAAGGATATGGGATATCAAAGGGCAAATCTAACTTGGCCACAGGATCCTTTTGTTTTTGGAATGGGATGAACATTAATGGTTTGGAAAGAGAAATTGAATTCTCAACAAAGGGAATTTGAAAGCATAACTTAAACAATAAAGAGATATTTGATAGACAAGGCTAACCATAAATTCTACAAACATTCTTGAAGCAAATAATGACTTCAAGACAACTTTCAAAATGAAATCTAAGATTCGGGGAACACCCTATTTCCTCAAAGATTTTATTCTAAAGGACTTAGAAAACATAAAAGATTTACTGATAATTACAGTCATAGAAGAGGGAACACCTAAAAACATCTATGATCATAATTATAATGACCTTTAAGCCAACTTTTCAAGTGAGGACAAAGGGCAAGATCAAAACATACCTCTTTGATTCACTGTAAGCAAAGAACTTCAAAGGGATACTTCAATAATAGTTTTTAAGTGGAAGCAGACAAGCAGGGAGAGCCATAAATCATGTTGTAACCAATTGTTCAAACTATTAAGGAAATAAACAAGTATGAAGACTAAAGAGAAAGATTAAAGCCTCTAAAATACTTCAACAGAGGAAAACATAAAACAATGAAGGATGAACAGGTCTAAGGTGCTTCCAAGAGTCATTTCTTAGCCTAAAAATTTCAAACCTACTGTAGTAAGAGATTATGGAACATAATGAAAACAGGGGAAAACATAAAATAGTTCAGAATACTTCACCAACAGCCAAGCTCATGGATCCAATGATAGAGCCTTCTCAGGAACAAGCATGCAACAACATCATCAAGGTCTTCAAGACTTCAATTTGTTCTTCAACTTCAACAGACTATGTATTTACTTCAAAGAGTTTTAGTATTACAACTTGTGATCAAACAATAACCAACCAACCAACCAACCACCTATCTCATCTTCTTCAGAAGTATTTATAGGAAGAAGAGGAGGTGAGATCTAACAAAATATCTCTTTAGGATAATTAATACAGACTTAAGACTTCTCATCCTTTTGAGGGGCTCGATGGAGAAGTTTTACAGGTGTTTTACTGCATTAACTGTTTTACAATTAATATTTAAACTCGGTGGGAGCTTTGTTGACTTCCAGGCTCTACATAACGTGGAGTAATCCTGAAGATATTTGTTGCATTCACTTCCTGTGGCAGAATTAACTTCTTGGCAGCGCTGGAGGCAGATATTTCTTTAATTAATAACTTCGGCCTCTGTTTTGAATGGTTTGAGGCAACATGTGGCTCTTGTAGTAGCCGAGGAATCAATTCGCCTCAAATGTAGGTGGTGGAAACTTTTATGTCAGTTTAAACACTTATGATTTCTTTTGACTGTGTTTGAATCCAGGGAATAAAACTTTTAATAATTATTTTAAGCCGTGAATCCCTAAATCTGTCTTCAATATTCATCTCTGCTGCATTCTGTTCTTCAACACTGATACTCTTTTTAAATGCGATTTTGAACCACAGTGTCTTGTCAATGTGTAGAGTCGTGCTGGGCCTTAAAGGTATCAATGCTCATAGAACATCGAAAAACAATGGAATAGAGCCTGGCAGACGGTCTCCTTTAATGTAAAACAGGCACAGGAAACGTCTTTCCCGGCCTTCGGCCTTTCTCTTCAATACCATGGAGAACAATTTAAAACACCTGCAAAACACAAAAATAGTTAAGAAATCCTGCGAAATGGGTTAAACTGCTTTAGAAGGTGGGAGAGGAGCGTAGCCGTTGGATCTGGACACATGGATGGTCCAGATATAATCGGGAGATTGCAATCGGCGGGAGGAGAAAGGGGTGCGAAAAAAAATCCGATGCGATTGCGTGATCGAAAAGGCCAAGGCAATTAAGCGATGGTCGTTGATCTAAGAACGAGATCAATGGTGGAGAATGAATCGGGGGAGTCGCAATCGGAGGTCGGGAATGAGGTGATGCGATTGCGATGATCGAGGAATAGTCCGATGTGATTGCGATGATCGAGGGACAGGCCGATGCGATTGCGATGATCGGGGGATAGGCCGATGCGATTTCGACAATCGGGCCATCGCAATCGTTGGTGGTAACATTTTAAACCGCACCAAAGGAAAATTCCGATGCGATTGAGCGTTCGGTTGCGGACCGGGTTTTAAATAGACCTCCGATAGGCTCGGGCCTATGTATATAGGGGCTAATCAGGGTCGGGCCTTCGGGCTGGGGCTTTTCAATCTACCCATTGAAATTTGCCGATGTGATTTGCACGTCGGTCTTTTTAATCAACCCATTTAATATTTAACACGTGATTTGGCTTTTTATAACAAAAGTTTGGAAAAGTGGGTTTTATATTTTACAAAGGGAAAAGCGGATCGGGGAAGAAATATTATAAGGTTTTAAGTGCCAAGGCGGGCCCACAGGATATGTATAAAAAATGATGCGATCGGGGGTTTATAATACAAAGGATTTTAATGGCATCAGGGATTCTCAATACAAGGCATGATCGCAATCTGAACTTTTAATCATAGCACAAGACTTGCGTGTTTGGATATTTCCGATGCGATTGTGCGATCGGCTCTTTTCAATCTAACCATTTATTTTAAACACGCGACTTCAGTTTTTTTTTTTTAAACAAACTTTGGATAAATGGGTTCTTCGTTTTTTATAAAAGAAAAAAGGTGATCGGGCAGGTTTATATACAAGGGTTAATCGCATCGGGATTTTTAAATGGAACACAGGACTTACGCACCATCGAAAATCTTCGATGCGATAAGCGCTAAATGGGTTCAGCGCTTGGTTTTTATGGCAAAGGCACATGTGGGGAAGTGGTTAGGGGGCTTAGCCTAAGGGGCTAAAGCCTGTTTAAAAACATGGATTTTTATGGTTTTTTAAATGTTTTCAAAGGGATTTGAAGGTTTCGGTAAGGTTTAAAAGTGGGTTTCAAACCTTATAAAGTGGATTTTTATGAATGGAAGAAGGAAACTCATAAAAAATAGAGGAATTTTATGGAAGAAAGGGGTGCAAATGAAGGTTATTTTTGAGTGGGGGGAAAGGGGAAAATGATGGTTTTTCAACTGTCTTTCTCTTGGAATTTAGCAGAATTCTCAGAGTATAAAATGGAAATAGCAAATGAAGATTTTGGACAGAGGCATGAGGCCTTTCAAGAGTCTACAAGAGCCAACAATTTTTAGCAATAAAATTTGTTTCTTGAAGGCTCAAAAGTCTTAGCCACCTTTTGGTATAACAAATTTTATAGGTGGCTAACAATCCCCATGAGCAATAATCATACTTCATGATCTGCATCTAATGAAGGCATCTATTGTGGCTAACCATGGTCTGCCTAGAATTAAAGGATGGCCTCCTAAATTTGTTTTTGGTTGCAAAATGAGAAAGTCTACAGGATACTCCCATGAATCTAGAGATATAATGATATCTTCTAATATTCCGTCTGGTACAACTTTAGATCTACCTGCAAGCTCTAAAATTGTAGTAGTAGGTCTAATGTTGTTCAATTTCAAGTGTTTCATAGTTTTTTTAGTCATAAAATGTATGGCTGCTCCCAAATCCGTTAAAGTGTTTGGAACTGAAAAACTATTGATCGAGATGGTAACCATAGGGATCCCAAGGTCAATATATTTTTCAATTGTTGTTTCTGTAGACATGAGACTAGCTAATCTGCCAATGACCTGGATTGTGGGTGGATCTCTTTTCCTTCTGCCAATTTTCTTGATGCATAACTCCTTTATTGTTTTTGTATAAATTGGAATATATTTTATTTCTTGTAATAAAGGAATTTTGACATAAGAATTCTTCAATTCATCTAAAATATCAAATTTAGGTAGAGACATTGGAATTTTTTGTTCTACTAACCTCTCTAGATAGGGTGGTGTTTGAGTCGTAATAGCTTTTCCTTTCTGAATTTGATTTCCTAGATGAGATTTTTTAGTTTGTTCTCCTTGTTCAGTTTGCTCTTCTATGATTGGTGGAGAATCTTTGTGTAACAATTTCCCAGACCTTAAGTGGACAACTTGTATGAGAATAATAGAGTATGTAGGAAAGTATGTTGCTTCTTCCACATTGTATGCTGGTTTATCCACTTTGTTACTTGGATTAGCTACTGGCTGAGCTGGCAGTTGAGCTGGTCTAGGAAGTGGTTGGTTAGAAGGCATCTGAAGCTGCTGAGGTTGAGTTAGCAATGGTATAGGATTTTGTGGTGGAAATGGAATTGGTTGAGGATGTTGGTGGAATTGTTGGCATTGGAATGGTTTTTAAGGGTACGACTATTAATATTGATATTTTTGAGGATACATTTGTTGAGGTTGCTGGTTTCCAAAACTATATCCTATCCAACCTTGTATAGGTTGGTTTTGGTATTGTTGTGGAGGCCAAGCCTACCATAGCATTGGAGGATACTGATATTTCTGTGGGGTTTGTTGAGGGAATTGTTGAGGCACCCTAGGTTTCCAAGGTCTCCTTGGTGCCATATAGTAAAGAGAATATATCCCTTGTACTTCTTCCATTTTCAATTCTTTCAAGTTTGGACAGTTTTCAGTTGCATGATTCTCTGTACAAAGTCCACACACTTGTATACTATCCAGAGGACATTCTCTAAGTGGATGTTTCTTCCTACACTTTGGAAAAAAGATTGATAAGATTTGATTTTGTTCTTAGTTCTTCTTATTTGATTTTAAAACATCAACTTGTGTTCCTAAAGTGCTTGGAAGATCAGTTTTAAAATTTTCTAGCAAACTTCCTATTTTTGCTCTTGTTACTCCACTTGTTGCAGATTTGGAAGCTCCTGATGTAACATCCCTTTTTCCACTTTTTTCTATTAGCCTAGAATATTTTTGACAAAGTTCAGCAATCTCATCAAATGGTAGGTTTGAGATATCTCCTTTTCCCATCACATTGAGAATATCTAAGTATTAATCTCTGATACCCTTAAGAAAAATTGTGCGAATGGTATCGGGATTCAGAGAATGTTGTTTGGATTTTTTCATATTGTAGAGAAATATTTATAAGTACTCCTCCAAACTTTCATCTTCTTGTTGTGTCATTCTAAAAATATCTTCTTTTGAGTCTCTCGCCCTGCAATAGGCTTGATAATTTTTAAGAAAAATTATCTTCATATCATCCTAAGAAGCAACGGTATGTTCTCTTAAACCCATAAACCATTTTAATGTTGTTGCTTTCAAAGTAGTGGGAAAGAGACGAAGCTTGAGTGTGTTATCTATGTATCCATAAGTTCTACATAAGATATCAAATTCGAACATAAATGGGTCAGGATATTCTGTTGACATTCCATAAAAGTTGGGTGACACAGAAGGTGGAATGTTTTTCATTTTCACTTCTTCTCCTAATATTGCACTTGTGTCTAATATTGGGAAGCCAAAGGTAGCTTCCTGATCATTGTCTTGTTCGATATCATGTAATAGTTTGTTATCATACTCCCTTTTTTTCTCTTCTTCTCTTCTTCTTTCCGCTTCTATTCTTCTGTCTTCCTCTCTTTTTCTCTCTCCTTCTAATTTCCTTTCTTCCTCTCTTTTTCTCTACGATTCTTTTTGTTCTCTCTTATATTAAAGTCTTTGTTTAGGAGTCATAAGTGGTGGTGTGCCCTGGTATTGCACCAAGAGTGCTACAATTCCCCGGGGCTGCCCTACTTTACTTTATCAACTCGGGGTTCGTACAAACTTGGAGGTGACAACGCTATATGCACAACACATGCATCCTTCTTGTGTCATCCTCTTCTGCTTTACGAGAGGGTGTTGTTTCTTAAACTATGATCAGAACTGGGAAGTAAATCACTGAAAGGAAATTAAACTAAAGTGTTGAAAATAAATGACAGGAATGAAACTAATTTAATTGGCAGAAAGGGAAATGACTGAAAAAGAAATTAAGCTAACTTGCTGAAAATAAATGGTAGAAAGGAAACTAATTCTAAACCACACTTAACTTGGAAAATGAGCTAAATGTGCTCTACTTATCCTATATTATATCTAACATGCTTCTATCCATGCAACTAAACTATCCATGACTTAATTATAACTAAAAAAGAGTTAATTTGCAGCTTTGAGGAAAGAAAAGGGCTATAGTGGTGAATTGAGGGCTTAGCATATGAAATAGGGCTTAGAAATGGAAAGTGGGGGTTAAAAACTTATAAAACCTTATAATATGGGAGAAATGGCTTTGGAACGGAAATGAATTCAAAAGTGCGATGGAGGACAAAAGTTGCGATGTGTGATGTCACAATCGCAACTTCGAAAGTTTAAATGGATAGCAATAAGGACTTAACGGAACGAACTAAAATGCGTGAAGTGTGATTTGCGACGCGCGATGTGGTAGTGGGACTGACATTGGGGCGCGATTTTTCAATATCGCAATCGCACGAACAAGTGTTATGTGATTAAAGGTAAAAGTAAAAGTTGCAGGCTGCGATTTGCAATGTGGTAAGTTTAGCGAGATGCACTTTACGATAGGATAAGATCTATGGGTTGCGATTTGCGATGGGGATGACATGGCAGTGAAAAGAAAAAGGGAAAGGTTGCGATTTGTGATATGTGATGTCACAATATCGCAATCGCAAGAACGAGTGGTAAGCGTTAAGGTGAAAGGTAAATGGTGCACAGTGCGATTTGCGATTTCGCAATATCGCAATCGCAAGGAATGCGCAGTAAGCATTAAAGGTAAAAAATAAATGTTGCGAAGTGCGATTTGATATTTCATAATATCGCAATTGCAAGGAATGAGTAGTAAGTGTTACAGGTAAAAGGTGAATGTTGCAATTTGCGAAGTACGACGTACGATGGCGGGAGTCTCGAGGAGAAAAGGTAGAGGTTGGGTTTTCGGTGGTTTGGGATGGTTTTTCACTTTTTTTTCGTAAAAAGGGTAGGCAGCCGTGAACGGAGGAAAACAAATAAATAAGGCTAAAGGGCTTAAGTGCGTTCAAAAAAGGGTAAGTGAATCATTAAGGTGAGAAGGAAAGGAGGGAAATGGAGGCGTAATAGTAGTGCTCAGAAGTGAAGAACACCTGTGGATTCATGCATGGGAAACATGCAGAAATGCGTGATGAAATAGTGAAAGAGAGGCTTGGACTTAGTAATACAATTTCTTCCCAAAACTCCGAACAAAAAGAAATTTTGGCCCATGGGTAGGTCTACCCTGCTCAAACTCTATTAACAGAGATGAGAGGGGGAGACTTGACCACAATTTTTGGAGTTTTCCCTCTATTTTACTACGCATGAGAAATTAAAACTACAACAGCACAAAAACTAAACAACAATGAAACTTATCATAAGCAGATCTAACTTAAATGGCAGAAGCAAAAATAGCTAAATGACAAAAAGGAAAATATAGTAACAACAGAGAAGCTGAGGCACATAGATTGGGCCCTAACCCACGAGCCTATCCCTCTAAAACTTAAATCAATTGAATGAAACCAGTCTGCTCATTTCGTAAAAGAATAATTGCATACATCTCGAAAAGTTTGATCCCTGAATAAAACAAAAAGCTCAATAGCTCATAAAAATAGTTCTGAATGGAATCGAGACTAGAATAGACTAACTCTTCCTAACTCTAGCTCTGCTCTATTTATTCTACAGTGCAACTACCAACAGCTCCCTAAAAGTTGGTGATTGAGTCCACTTGACTCTCAGTGAACAAGGATCGAGTACACTCCTCTTTGAGTTGCTTGGCTGCCTTTGGAATTCGAATTGCTGGAGTGAATCCTTGGGATCCCTTGGCTGCCTTTGGAGTTCGAATTGCTGGAGAGAATCTAGGGTGGAAAATCCTCCTATAATTCCTCCTTGTTGTCTCCTCAAATTCTTTATGATAAAATTTTTATAAAAATTCTTAATAGATCATGATTTTTTTCACTCAACCTCATATTAAGTACTCAAAGTATGTTAGCCTAAATCACCACCTATACTAGCATCATAACACCAAATAATAATAAAAATGCAAGAAAAATAGATCTAAGAAGGAAAAAAGGTGACTGTTAACCCCTCCAAATATGTCTAATGATGGAGCTCATCATCACCCCCCTACTGAATGGTTGCTCATCCTCTGAGAAACTAATCCTCCTACTGCATTTCCTTTAATGCTCTGACATCCCCCCCTGATTTCCTGAGGAAGAAGTGTGGGTGTTTCCCCAAGGGGGTAAAAACCATTATTCTTTTCTGCATTCTCCCAGTCTCTATCTTGTGAATCTATTTCCTCTTCATGAGTCAGCCCCAACAACAAAGGTGGGTTGAGCTTTAGTGCCAACCATCGAATATTTTTGGCCTGCATGGCCCTCTTGTATAATGGTGTCATTTCCAATGCACCCCTCAGTCTTTCTGGAGTATGGTACTCCCTGTTCTTGAGGTTGTGAGGGAAGTTGTTCCATCTCCTCTAGTTGGCCATAATGCACTCATCTTCTATCTGCCTACAGACATCATCAAAGTGACCTATCACCTGGTTTTAAGTCTGAAGGTAACTTTCCACCAGTGCAGGGTCCCTTTCAATCTCTCGATGGTTAAGGATGACTCCTCTTGGGGTGAAAAATTTTGGTCTAAGATATAAGGGTTCTCTATTTCTTCTTCCCATGACCTTCCATATCTCTTTTTCTCTAGTGTCCTCATTTACCATCCAAGATGCTAGATCCATTAACTGCATATTCCCCATTGTAGGATTGGGGTCCCAAATCTCTAGATTTGTTAGCACAAAGTTATGCACATAAAACTCTGCCATCTTTGCCTCATCATCCATGTTAGCTTGTTTGTAGAACTTCATGAATTTCCTACAATCTTGGAAAGGGAGTGATTCATGGGAGGCTAGAGTTTTGATTTGAAATAGAAGCTACTATTCTTTGAGATACATATCATATGAGTCAGAGGGAAATCTATGCTGAAGGGATTCTATGCATAAGTCTACCATGGTGACTACTTGCTCCTCTTTCTACTACAATTGCTCCTTGAGTGCTACATTCTCTACCAGTGCCTTTTGCAGCTGCTCCTTCAGTATTATCTCTTCGATTCTTTCCTCCCACCTTGGTGATACTTCAATGATAATCAGGCTTGTGGGAGAAGGTTCTGGCTCTTTCTGATTCTTATCAGCTCTGGAATACCTAGAGGTCTGTCTTTTTCTCTTTGAGCTTAGAGGAGCTATGGTGGCAACTATCTTTTTGTATTGAGGTGATGTGGTGCTGTGTTGTGAGTCTGTTTCTTGCCCACTTTCTACTATCTCTATGAATTCTATGGCCATCTCTTCTGTTTTTCTTTGGCCATTTGTCTCTTCCTCTTCTTCTTCTGGTTCTTCTCGTTTCTACTGGTTCTTCCTCTTTCTTCTTATGGTTTTTCTTGTTTCTTCTGGTTCTTCCTCTTCTTCTTTAAGCGCTGTGTGCTTCCATCGATCTCTCTCCCTTTAAAAATTTTCAATTTACTGGTTTGGATGAGATGGCATCTCCTTTTATTAGATAGCACAACTAATTTGGAGTGCTTGTGTAACTCGTCTTAGCTCTAGTTCTGTTGTAGACAAGTGTTTCCTTCTCTTATTAGTTCATGATGGATTGTGTGTTTCCTCCCCTTGTTCTCCTCTACTCCACTTGATTTAAGTTCTTTTATTTTGCATGCCCAGATGGCATGTACTTCCAGTTTTATTCCCCTCATACCTCACGGTGGTGGTCGAGCTAACTGGCCACCTTTTTGCCCCTTAAACTTTAAGTATGCAAATTAATTATTTCTGGCTATTATGGATGTGTAGCAAGGGGTGAGAAGTTATACCTGAGTTTATATGTTGTTTCCAAGGTGGTTGTATGAGTTTGACTTTGGAGATAAGCCTTTTAGATGTTGCGTTCTTCACCATATTCCTGTACTCTAAATGAGCAACTTCCTGAGTGAGCTGCTAATCTTTGATTGTTATTTCTCTCTATTGTGGATATTGCGTGGGGTGCTTGAGATGCCATGGGTGGAATTCTCGTTCTCCTGGAGTTTGTTGTGCAAATTTCCTTCCTTTTCTTCTTGGAAATCGATAAACAACTTTGTTTTTTTGAAGGAACTTCCTGATGTTTGTAGCAGTTTGTTTGTGTGTTGTTGCCCTTGCTACATTATAATTAGGAATGGAGGAGTGTGGTATATGAAGGTGATGGAGGAAGTTATGAATATGAATGGATTGGATGATGGGATGGATGGTAAGATAGAAGAGGGTAAAAGAATCTGAATGCTTCCCTGTGTTTCTAGAAACCATTAACAACTTGCAAAACAACAAACACAAAAAACAGAGAGATGCAGATGTATTTTTTTTTTGTTCTTTTCCTCTATTTTTTTTTTTGAAAGAAAGTGGGCTACCTCCATGGAGGTTTTCAACCCACAAACTTGCCTTGGGCGCCTTAGAGAGGTTTTCACCAATGGATATTTATTCTCTTTTTCTCTCTTTTTTTTTTAGCAAGTGAACTGCCTCCATCGAGGTTTTCAACCCACAAGATTATTATTCTTCTTCTTTTTTCTTTTCTTTTTTTATAGGAGGTGTGGGAAACTAGGGAGTTTACCATCACATACACCTCTTTTCTTATTGAATTTATGAACTCCGCCTTTGACAAAGGCTTCTTGTAAATTTTAAGTCTATGACATTTACAAGCAAGGGGATTCCTTCCCTGTCTATGGTTTTGATCTGAACTTCTCCATCATAAAAACATTTTTCCACTGTGTAAGGTCCTAACCATCTTTTCATTAGCTTGCCTTTAAATTATTTAAACCTTGAATCATAAAAATAATCCCAATCTCCTTATTAGAAGGTCTTTTATTTGACGTTCTTGTCATTCCATACCTTCCTTTGCAGCTGAACTACCTCTGTGTGAAGAAGTGCTTGCATTCTGAACCCATCCAATCCATTTAGTTGCAGAAACCTCTCTTTTTGGGCATTTGATAGATCTAGATTTAATTCATTTGCAATTATTAAAGTATTGAATTCAAACTCAACTGAAAGTAGAGCTTTCTTACCATATACTAGTTCATAAGGAGTGAATCTTGTTGTTGTATTCCAAGTAGTGTTGTGATCCAGGTGGATATTGGTGGCCACCCACCTATTATACTTGGGGCCCCACCATTGTCTCTTTCAATTTTTCTGTTTCGGCACAACTTACTATTTTTAGTAGTTTTTCGGGTCCTGAACTTCTGGAGCCGTTTTAAGGCCCTAAACGAAATTTTTTGGGCATCATTCCTCTGATGAATATGATTATGTTCCAGAATTGATATTTGTGGCAACATTTTTAGTCCTCGGATAGATCTTTCTAACGATGTATCATGTGCGTCAAACGGATATAGTATGCCAAAGTTACGCCCCCAGGAATTTGAAACACCAATTTACCCAAACGGGGCCCATAGTTTTGGCGCTTCATCTCCTAGGGTTAGGTTTTTGGAAGTTTAGGGTTTTCCATTGTTTCTAAATAATAAATATGCCCTCGAGCCTCATTGTAACTCAGTTCATAGGCCTATAGCCACCACATATCTTCTCAGAGATAAGCTACCAATTCCCTAGCTAGTTTATTTCCATTCTATCTGTAAGCAAATTTTAGTTCTTTGATATTAATGAAATGAAGTGTTATTTCCACTGCACCTTTGTATTTATGGTTATATATGTATTCTGTTGCATTTCTGCATAAATCCGGATCAGTGGTATCAGAGCGGTCTGCTTTTTCTCGATCCTTCTTTGCATGTCCCCAACGAGGTTGGGGTATAAGGAGTAGGGCTTGATCTGGTGGAACCTTTGCAAGATCAGCCTCGCAAACCCTGACGAATTCCCATGGGGGAAGAAAAGAAAGATGAGGGAGCAGGATATCCTATGAAAATATTGCTCGAGGAGGCCCTCGAAAAACAAAGGAACGCGATGATGGATAACTTTGCCTAGATCCTTCAACGACTGCTCACCGACGGCGCATCTGCATCCAGCAGCCACTTTGGAGGATCGACTCCCTTTAAGGTACAAGTAAAATTTGACATTCATATATTTGAGGGTCAAATAGATGCAGATGCCATAGATAGATGGTTGAATCTATTAGAAGGATATTTCTTAGTTCATGACTTTTCCAACCGGGAGAAGATTATTTTTGCACTCTTCAAAGCTACCCCCCATGTCAAGGATTGGTGGGAAACCTACTATGAGAAAAAGGATGAGACAGAACCCTCTATGTTCTCAACCATACCCACTTGGAATTCTTTCCAAGATGCCATCAAGGAAAAATACTATCCCGTGGGGAGCTATGAGGACAAGTACATACAATGGACCACGCTGCGACAACAAAGGGATCAGGATATGCATGAGCTGACGAATTTGTTCCATACCTTGCGCACAAAGTTGGGTATCAAAGATTTAGAGAAACATTTGGTGCTAAAGTATCAAATTCGTCTGCACAGATACATTCAAGAGGAAATGGAGTTCCTCGACATCTCGTCGCTTGGTACGACATACTGGTATGCTACCAAGATTGAGCAGAAATTCAAATAGAAGAAGCGAGACTTTGGATTTGTGAATCAAAAGTAAGGGAAAGGTGCCCCCAAACCGCAGAACAAAGGAAAAATCCAAGGCATGGTGGCCCAAGACAACCTTCCAAAGCCACAAGAAAATAAAAACACCGTGAAGCCAAAGAAGGACATGGGAAAGTGGTGTGAGTTCCATAAGAGCTCCACTCACAACACAAGTGAGTGTCCGGCCAAGCAGTCACTGGTGGCCGAGATGAGGGCTTCTGAATCAGATGCATGCTCCGACTCTGAATCAGAACCTGACAACGAGAATGACAAAGGGAATCAGATTATTGATGCAGAGCCCAACGCCATTGTTGCCATTACGAAGATCTAGAAGGAGGAAACAGAAGATCTAGAAGAGGCATGATGCAGGTAAACCCTGCAAACCCAGAATCTTGCCAACACTGTGCATTTAAAAATGCCTCTCAATAACTGCCCAAATAAAACTCTAAGTCTGGGAAAATTCAACCACTCTAATTTTGCGAAAGCTTAAAAATTTCACACTTCAATTTTAATATATGGTTATAAAACCATAGTCGAATTCCCTTTACCAAAAAATTCCTCCTTTCGCTTATTCCAAGCGAGATCCCTCTCATGCCATACTCGGTCTTTATTCAATAAGCCCTTCTTATGACTATTCAAATAATATTCGAACTTTGCATTAATAATGCACCATAGCTTTTAAAATCTCACATTTACACTGAGATATATACTTGAAAATTTGGATATTAACAAGCATCTATAGACACATTATCATGCTAATAATTAGGCCTTTCGACCCGTGGCATACCAACTCATCTCACGCGCTATATTTTCATTTCACCATATATCCATGATATTCCAAAGCTACTTTGTGTTATTAATTTAACAATAGCTTACTCACCAATTTCACCAATGACTGATCTGCACACAAGTAGAGCTCCATCTACATTTTGACTTCACAATTTTCCACTTGGGTTGCTCACATCTGCGTTCGCTCTTCTGCAAACGAATTGGACTTTTGACAATGCGGGTTCAATACATTTATTTCAATTGTTGATCTAATGCCAATCCCTGCGCACGGCCTCCCGCTGTGGCAATAACCTTCACTCATAATTTACCAGTGTGCCATATTAATTATACATCTGGCCCATTCCGTCAATATTTCGATTTGTTGTTCGCTTCACAACTCCATTGTGATCTTCCCACGCGTGAACTCTGGAATTCACATCACAGTCCAGTGCTTACTCTGCGTTTAACACTCATGCTACTGGAACGCTGCAATTTAACGCTCTTCCTCTGCATCAACACCCAACGCTGTTTTTCTATTCCATCCGATGATATTCAGGATCGAACAGGCTTTTAAGACAAGGCTTCTGCAGCTAATTGCAAGTCGAACCTTCAATGATTCCACAGTTGCTCACAATTACGTCTTAATCAATTAATACAGAAACTCTACCTTCATTCCACGCTCAGTTCTTTTCATAAATTCCGCCTCCATTCCTTGTGTAGCGAATTTACACAAATAAACATCGATTTATGCAATCAATCCATCTTTCTCTGTGTGCAACTTGATAGCGCGGTCAGTCAATGACATACCTGGAAACAGAGTTATGTTTCAAGTCTTCAATTCAACTCCTCTGCAACGCACTACACTATCTTCAATTTTGAACTCGAAACCATCTTGGTCCCTTATGAAGCTCTACGGCTTCATATTCACTGGGCGCTCCTTTTTTTCCATCGCTGTTAATCAAGACTACAGATCGATACAAAATAATCAATTCACTCGACAGACATAGTCTCACATGGATTTATCAATACAATTAACAATTGCCATATTAATATCGATCCTTCCAACTTATGTGCACAAATCGATCTTACTCTTCAATTAAGCACCAAGCCTTCAAATTCATGGTCGATCTCATATCAATGCCTCTGTATAAAAACTTTCACTATGGAAATTGATTCACATAAAACTCAGACTTAGTTTAAAAGCCGAATGCCAGCAAAATTAACATTCTTCCACACAATTGCAACAACGCTCCTCCTTCAGAGTTCGATCTTTGCCAGGATTTAAATTGAAATAATTTCACATGCTTTGCTTTTGGGTTCTTCACCTTATTCAACCCTCGATTCACCAGACCTTTCCCTCATGATTGATGGCTTCGAATTGCCATTTAAACTTTTGGCAATCGTTGTATGCATTTTCATTTCAATGTGTGCTATCTGCAAACCTTCACAACAGAAAGTCGACTTTACTTGAACAATATTGACTTTTCCTTTATACACAAAGTTTTATCTACCACAATTTTATCATATAAATGAACTAAGAACTCAATCATCATTCTACCAAATTCGATCAAGAACATATATATATCTCACACAAAATTTTCAAAAAAAATTCTTCATCAATAAAACCAAATGTAATAAATTACAAAAATCCTCTTCATCCATGGCCAAATTTCCAATCAGTGGCCCTTTTTACAAAAGCCCGAAGGCTTACAACCTCTAATCTCACCTCTCTTATCTACCTGATCTATTTTGCCTTTGAGGCATATCAATTTATACAAATTTAATTGAACCAATTTTGGTTCATATCCCTTCAATAGCTCAAAAAACCCTGAAATATCTCAACAAAATCCTAAAATCACTCTTGAATCCCTAAGGATCCTCTTTCACCCAAAATTAATGAAACTAGTTTCTAAATTAATATTTAGAAAAATCTCTTATCCCTTTACATCCTCAACTGACCAAATTCTCTCATATTCTCAAAGATTTGAGAATTATTTACAATATTTAATTAAAAATACATAAAACCCACTCAAATCATTCATAAAAATCTAGCTCTTTTAAAAACTTAAAAACCCCTAAGTTTTAATAAATACAAAGTATTTCTCTTTGCCTAATGCTCCTGCATCAAGGTAGAGCATCTCTTCCACTCCCAGATGTGTTAAAGGGTTCCTGTTGAAGATTGCAACAAGAAACAGTGAAGGAGGCATCCTGAAACATCATCCTTGATCCTACTTGGAAAATAATCACCTAAACTAGGTGGGGCCCACATAGGCTATTTTTAGGTGTATATCTATTTTTAGACATGGTGAGCGTATTCTATATGTAGCAGGAGGCTATTTTTAGATGGTTGGTCAAATTTGAAAAATAGATGAGAAGATTGGGCGAAGTCTATTTATAGATCGCTGATATAAAAATAGATGCATGTCGGTTATTATTAGCTCTTAATAATAATCCGACAATAAACAACAACTTATTCTCTTGGAGCACTTTATTTCAGTGAATAGATTTGTAAAATCAATGGGCTGAAGGAATTACGCAATTCTTAAGGGTTTACGAGGGTTCATGCATGGAGGACTCAGTTAGAACTAAAGTGGAAAATTTATGACAGAGTTGGAAGAGTAGTTCATGGAGTTGTATTCAGTTTAACTCAGTTAGACTCAGTTGAGCTAGTTGTATCTATTATAACTGATTTATACACTAGTGAGAGTGGAGTGAATTAAGTAGTTAATTAATTCAAAAATAATAACTCATTAACCAACTGAACAATACATCAGTTAACTATAGTGCATGGCAGTTTCAGTGGAGACCAGTGGAGATATAGGTGAAAGGGAAAGATAGACTATCTGTTGTGACTACTAGTGATGCATGAATTGCATCTACATATACATTGGAGTTGCCAATGATAATCATGCAGTAAAGGAGAGTGGGACTACATCAAATTGGTATTTTTAATAAGCTTGGATTGCGCAGTGGAGGCATGCTAGCAGGAGGCAAAGATCGGTGCATGGATTTGCAAGATTGGTCCCGATAGTGTATGACGATTGTACTGTACTGAGAGCTTGTGATAAGCTTTGTATGCTTGTATGAGATTTTCATATGATCTCCATGTTACAGAATATATAGTTGGGATTTTCAGCTTCAGTCTTTCCCGGTTAAAAACTGTGTTATGTGCAATTGAATATTTTTGTTTATGCTTCACATGTGTGTGCAATTAATTTTTCTGCAAAATATTAACAAGTGGAATAGATTTAGTATCTTGCATAAAGTTAAATAGTGTAAGATCAGGTGGATCTTGGAAATATGCATGCTTAGTGCATATAATTTCTACATTTCCCCGCTACAGTTCATTGTCGACAATGTGAGCCAAAGGAACCTCATTTTAGCGGATGTCATGAAGCGGTTGGGTTTCCCGACCACAACGCACCCACAACCATACACCATCGGGTGGCTTCACCAAGGATGAGATCTTCGCGTCAGCCAGTAGTGTCGCCTTCCTTATAGCATCAAGCCCTTCACGGATGAGGTATTGTGTGACATTGCTCATATTGATGTTTTTGATGTATTATTAGGCCAACCATGCTTGTGGAAGTGACATGGTGTGTATGAGTCCCGGCCTCACGCTGTTATTATTACTTTAGGAAATAAGTTGTACAGGATACCAGAGGTACCACCGCCTCCCACTATCTCTTTGGTTACTGCAAAACAATGCAGTAAGCTCATTTCCCAAACCATGAAATTTTTTTTCCTAATGATATACCCCCAGGGCAAGAAGAAGATTGTGGCCACGACCTCCATACATGGCTCTTTTAGATGACAACAAAAAATGGACAAGGTTGTGGAGGAGTATGGGGACATCTTCACCTCACCCACAGGGGTGCCTCTGCACTGTCAGGTCAAGCACCCCATTGACTTGACCCCAAGTGCGCCTCTACCCAATGGACTGATCTACAGGCGCTCTGTTCTGGAGAATGATGAAATCAAGAGGCAGATTCAGGAGCTGTTGCAGAAACAACACGTCTGGCCAAGTTCATCGCCTTGTGGGAGCCTGATGGTGTTGGTACAGAAGAAGGATGGGACTTGGAGACTCTGTATTGACTATCAGGTGCTGAACAAGATCACTGTCCGGAATAGGTACCCGATCCTACAGATTGATCACCTTCTGGACCAACTCAAAGGGGGAAAATATTTCAGCAAAATCAACTTGAAGTCTAAGTATCACCAGGTACCAATCGAACCCTCTGATGTGTGGAAGACCACCTTCAAAGCCAAGGAGGGTCTTTTCGAATGGCTCGTCATGCCTTTTGAGTTGATGAATTCTCCTGCAACCTTCATGAGGTTGATGGATGACATCTTGCGTCCATTCACCAACTCATTTGTAGTGGTGTACTTGGATTACATTCTGATCTTCAGCCAGACTTGGGAAGAGCACCTCCACCACATCCTAGAAGTCCTCCAAACACTAAGACAACACAAGTTGTGTGTCAATTTGGACAAGTGCACTTTTGGCATGACCCAAGTTCAATATCTGGGATACATTATTGATGAAACGGGGGTGGATGTGGATCCAGCCAAGATCCAAGTCATTCGGGATTGGCCAGCCCCAACCACCCTAACAGAGCTTCGCAGCTTTCTGGGTCTTGCTAATTTCTATTGTAGGTTCGTGTTGGGATTCTCTCATATCACTTGGCCCTTGAGTCAAGTCACCAAGGGAGGAGCGAACACAAAATTATTTTGGTCGGAATATCAACAGAAGGCGTTCGTAGAATTGAAACATCGCCTCTGTTTTGCCCCAGTTCTCACACTACCATACTTGCAATAGCCATTTGAGATCGAGACAGATGCCTGCGACTATGCTATTGGGGTAGTTCTTACTCAACAGGGGCATCCAATGGCATATCACAATGAGATATTGTCTGACACAGTTCGAAAGTATCCCGCTTATGACAAAGAAATGTATTCCATTGTGCAACCTTGTCGACAATGGAAGCATTACATTTTGGGGAAGGAGACAATCATCCACACAGACCACCGACCCCTGCAGTTCATATAGACACAAGGGAAGTTGCAGAACGATCGCCATCAGAAGTGGTCCACATATTTGCAACAATTTCATTTGAACATCAATTACAAGTAGGGTAGCACAAATAATGTTGCAGAATAACTCAGCTGACCACTGATCGTGGCCATAACCATCGTTCTCAATTCTTGTGGGCACGAGACTTCTGATTGGCAGCTTCTCTACAAGAGCGATCAAGAATTCAGCCACACATACAAGGCACTCTTGGGGGGTACGCAAGTTCCAACTTTTCACCTCCAAGATGCATTGTTGTGTCACCTGGGACACTTTTGTGTTCCTTTAAGCGAGCGTGCCAAGATGATATGGGAGGCGCACTACAGTCATTTTGCTGCGCATTTTGGGGTCAAGAAAATAGTGGCAGTACTGCAGAAGTATTTCTATTGGCCGAACCTTCGACAAGATGTTGGGAAGTACATCAGATCCTGCACTGCTTCTGCCATTGCCAAACTGACCATCAAGAAGCAAGGGTTCTATACTCCGCTACCTACCCCTAGTCGACCTTGGGAATCCATCTCCATGGATTACATGTCAGGCCTCCCTTCTATAAAGCATGAAAATGACTGTGTTTTCTTGGTCGTTGACAGATTCTCGAAGATGGCCATTATGGTGGCCTGCAAGAAGAATATCACAACAGAAGCCACTACTAAACTCTTCTTTGAATGAGTGTGGGCGCATTTTGGGATCCCATAGTCTATCATATTAGATCGTGGCAACAGGTTCCTCAACACATTTTGGTCCAGCGTCTGGTCTATGTTGGACACCAAGCTCACCAATTCCACAAATTTCCATCCCCAAACTGATGGCCAGACAAAGATCATCAACAAGATGATTGTACACATTCTGCACATGTACAATTCAAAGCATCCACACACATGGGATGAGAGCCTCCCCTATGTACAACACAGTTATAACCGGGCTCTCCACAACTCAACCAGCCACAACTCCTTTCAAGTGGGCTTGTGATTCCAGCCACTATGTCCCATTGACGTAGCCATGACATTTTCGGCTACTCAGGGCGATTCGACTCATGTCCAGTCTGAAGCTGACAAAGCGAACAGCTTCATCAAGTGCATTCAGCACATCTGCCAATAGGTTCATGACATATTGGACAGAGCCAATGCTAAGTACAAGAAATGACATAATCAACATCAGGTGCCAGACAACTTCCAGGTGGGCGAAAATGTGTGGCTACATTTGCAGAAGGAGCGCTTCACTGGACCCCACCGTAAGCTTCGCCTGCTCTGATATGGGCCGTACACCATCACTAAGGCTGTAGGGAACAATGCCTTCGAGCTCATTATTTCACTATTCCTTGGTCTGCACCCAGTATTCAATGTAGACCACCTTCGTCCCTACTTCCCACCTCTACTGGATACCTCTAACATTGCAGAAGAACTCACACCAACAGAATATCCAACTGTATCGGGTTGTCAAAGCTGGCCAACTCCTGCACCAAGGCAAGTGGTTCACTAGGGACCAAGTTCAGCAGAAGCTTCCTCATCTCATGGAGGAACTCAACGCAATGGGGACCATTGCTTCCTAGGGGGGAGGAATGATCAAAGTGGATATTGGTGGCCACCTGCATATTCCACTTGGGGCCCCACCATTGTCTCTTTCAATTTTTCAGTTTCAGCACAACTTACTATTTTTAGCAAGTTTTCGGGTCCTGAACTTCCGGAGCCATTTTGAGGCCCTAAACGACGTTTTTTGGGCATCGTTCCTTCGGTGAATATGATTTTGTTCCCAAAATTGATATTCACGACAATAGTTTTAGTCCTCGGATAAATATTTCTAACGATGTATCATGTGCATCAAATGGAGATAGTATGCCAAAGTTACGTCCTCGGGAAGTTGAAACATCAATTTACCCAAACGGGGCATATAGTTTTGGCGCTTTATCTCCTAGGGTTAGGTTTTTGGATGTTTAGGGTTTTCCATTGTTTCTAAATAATAAATAGGCCCTCGAGCCTGATTTTAACTCAGTTCAGAGGCCTGTAGCCACGACATCTCTTCTCAGAGATAAGCTACCATCGCCCTAGCTAGTTTATTTCCATTCTGTCTGTAAGCAAATTTCAGTTCTTCGATATTAATGAAATGAAGTGTTATTTCCACTGCATCTTTGTATTTATGGTTATATATGTATTCTATTTCATTCCTGCATAAATCTGAATCATGTTGTAGGCCCAAGTAGCTTCTACCAATCTGTCTACCCAATATTTTCTACTGTTGCTCACGACCTTGGTGAGGATGCTCTCTGAAGCTCTGTTAGTTACTTCTACTTGGCCATTCGCCTGAGGGTGATGGACAATAGAAGTTATATGCTTAATCTTGTGCTTCCTCAACATATTCTCAATGAGCTGAGAGGTGAACTATGATCCCTGATCAGTGAATATTTCTCTGGGATATCCAAATTTGTAAAACACATTCTCCCTCAGAAATTCTGCTACTTTCTCCTCAGTTGCTACCTTCACTGCTTTTGCTTCAACCCACTTTGTCAGGTAATCAGTGCAAACTATAATATACTTCTTTTGTCCGGATGGTGGATCGATAGGTCCAACGAAGTCCATGCCTCACTTATCAAATGGCTCGAGAGCCACTTGAGGGTGTAAATTCATTTCATCCTTTTGTGTGGGTTTTCCCATCCTTTATCACTATTCACACCTGCTGGTGTATCTTATGGAATCTTGATTAAGGGTAGGCCAATAGTATCCTCCCTGAAAAAATTTGTAAGTAGTTCTCTTTTTAGCAAAGTGGCCTCCACATGGGCTGTCATGACATTCAGAGAGGATATCAAAAACTTCTTCCTCCCTCACACATCTCCTTAGGATTTGATGAGAGCCTAGCTTGAAAATATTTCCCCCAATCCATGTGAAAGGGGCGCTTTTTCTGATGATTCTGCTCCTCTTCCTAAATGAAATATTAGGATGGAGTTTTCCAGCAGCCAAGTAGTTGGCTATATCAGCAAACCATGGTGAGAGTGCTGATATGGAAAAGAGGTGTTCATTTGGCAGTTGGTCATCCACCATTCCTTCTTCACCTGCAGGGAGAACTAACCTGGACAAAAAATCTACAACACCATTTTCCTTTCCAGGTTTATCAACAATAGTCAAATCAAATTGCTGCAAAAGTAACAACCATCTAATTATCCTAGCGTTTACATATGGTTTGTTCATTAAATACTTGATGGATGCATGGTCAGTGTGCACAAAGGTTTGATATCTAGTGACATAGTGCCCGAATTTGTTCAATGCATGGAAAATTTCTAACATATCCTTCTTAGTAACTGTATAATTCAGCTTGGCCTTTGACAAATTATTGTTGATGAAATTGTTATCACCCAAAAATTCTCAAAACATTATTGTTTCAACTCTGCTTTTGGTCATGATTTCAAGGAGGTCTTAGATAGGTTTTGAGTCATTTCATGATTGAAAGGGTAAGTGATAGGCTTAGAGTCTAAAAAATGTCATCTTTCATTTCCAAATAAAGTTTAGAAGTCTTATTCCATGGTTTAAAGATCCCATCATCCATTTAGAAGTTTTAAAAGGTCAGTTTTCATTTTCAAATAAAGTCATTTAGGTTCACTTCATAGTCAAATAAGGCATATTTTTCATTTAGGGGTCATGCCATGAAGTTTTGGGTTAAATTTTTGCAATCATATAGGAATCCACGTTTTCGTAGCGCAGCTAGTTCAAAAAAGGTGATTTGCGCTACGAAAACAAGTTGTTTTCGTAGCGCACTATGACACAAAAACCCTGTTTTTCTGTTTTTAGTAGTCAACTTCAAGGCGGGTTCCTGAGCAACTGAAAACTCATTTTTGAAAAATGAAAGATTTTTTTCTTTATAACATACTTAAATACAAAAACCTCTTTCATTTTCTTCAAATTCATTATGAGGTGGGAGAAATTGATGACTCACCTTGCGCTACGAAACTGCTGAAAGTCATTGGGAGAAAACTCTGCTTTCTGGTTTTAGTAGTTCACTTCAAGATCAGTGTCTGGCCACAAGCAAAGGTATTTTGGAATTCTGAAGGAGGTTTCTATTCATAAACTCTCCAGCTACAATAACCTATCTCATGTTTCTCACAAGTGTTACCAGTTGGGAGATACCAGGCTTTATTTGAAGCCATATTTTCAGAAATCAGAATTTTCCAGTTTTACACAGGTTGTTCAAAGATAGTTTTTGGGCTGTAGGAGAGGTATTTCAAAAAACCAAGAGAGATTTTTGTTCAAGACAAATTTGTCTCCAAAATACTCCTTCATTTTTGCAAAATACATTATGGGTGAGAAGATAAAAGCTCTGTCTCAACATCTATTTTTCAGATGAAAAAGTGCAAAAAATGATAAATCCTTAAAACAATTTTGTTATTAAGAAGGGAATTACTTTTTGAAGACATTTCAAAGTCAAATTGTTTTGCCTGTTAAGGTCTATGGAAATCATTGCAGAAGTTCAAACATCCTTAAGATTGAAAATTTTGAAAAAACTGTGTAAAAGAGGCATACACAACAGTTTCGTAGCGCGCTACGAAACTGCTGTAGGTGAATTTTGGGCATTTTTCATAGGTGTTTTGGGGGTAAAAACAGTTGATTTCCAAGTTTTGATGCTGATAATGATGGAGTAATGATCACATATGAAGATTTAATTTTCAAAGCAGATGAATTAAAGGCTAAAAAGAATGTTTCAAAGTAATACAAATTCCGCGCTACGAAAACAACTGCTATTTTCATAGCGCAAATATATCCCATCTCATTTATAATTTTTCGAGGTTTATTTTTGAACAGGTGGAAGGGTGAAGTTTCAAGGAAATGTTAGCACATGTCACATATCTAAAATAGTCAGCATTTATAGCAAAGATGTTCGAAGATTAGTATGGAAGATAAAGGCTAAAATGCAGGAAATGTGTTCCCTGGTTTTTAGGACAGTCAAGACATGAGTCAGCAGGATCTCACAACAAGGCTGGATGCATCATCAAATTCGAAGATATGGATAAGCAGCTTTCAAAAGAGAATATTTAGTCTTATATAAGGTTGTTTTAGACATGATAAGGAGTTTTACTCCTATTTGTATTAGGACTCCTAAAGAGACAGTTAACTATCAGTTGTAATTAAGAATCTGTTTTAGGAGTAGATAGGTGTCAAACTTAGAAATTCGAATTCTCTTCAAGATAGATAAGGGAATCCAATATTGTAATGATGACTCTATAAGAAACATGAGGTCGAATTCCTCAAGGTTGGAATTTTTCATTAGCAAGCAAACTGTGTTATTGTAGCAGAATGTGTATTTTCAGCTTAATACAAATTGGCTTTACTACTCAGGATTCACAAAGAGTTTTTTGGTGTTTGATCTCTCTATGGCTTTCCTCATCTACCTATTTACAGTGGTATGAACATGTGTTACTTAGAATTCATTGGAAAATGCTCTAACTTCATTCACATGTTTGTAGACTGTGTTTTATTCACTGTGTTACTGTTTTGTTTATAAACCTAAAACTCTAAGTGCCCTGACTTCCATGTTGAGTTGATGTTGATGTTTTGTTGAAACATATCTTGACTCCATAGCCCAATATATGTTTGTTAATCAATAATTCAACCAATTATACACTTTTATCCATTTTATTCCTAGATTTAGCCATCTAATCCTTAATAAAAAATCTTAAACCTATTGAGAGAGCCCTCTCAGGTTGAGGAGGCTAAGCCTCAACCAAAAGATTGGTTTGAAAGAGTTACTCAAATTCTACTTTATCAACAGTCTATCAAGGTCAGATTTTGTGCTAACATTTTGGTGCGTCTGCCGGGAGTCTGAAGATATACATCTCCCAAAAAATCATGAAGTTGGACTCTTGAAGGTAGCAGGAGCACATAAATATTTTTCGAAGTTGTAAAACTACCTTGGCGACTCCATTGTTGAAGAATTCAAAATTCATAGATTCTTGGCGATTCCACTGGACTTATGAAGAACTCAGATGCTGCCATTCTTATTTCAAGGTATGCATGCATAAATTTTTCAGGAATTCATGGTTTCACAAATTATTTTCCCAAGGATACATATTTTTTAAGGAATGGTCCAAAATTTAATGGAGAAGATTTTAGTTTAACTTTGAAGCATATATTATATTTCTGTGATTTTACCAAGATTATTAGAGTCAAACATGAAGATGTTTGCATTATGTTGTTCTATGATTCATTTCAAGGGAAATGAAACAGTGGATTGAAAGTTTTCCTGTTAGATCTATTAAGTCATTTGCATACTTTTGGATTATGTTTTTGGAGGAATGGATAGACAGAACAGAGTTGGTGGCAAACTCTCCTTCAATTCAAGGTTTCAAACAATGGAATGATGATCATATTAATGAAGAAAAAGATGAAATTTTTTCTTTTTCCTTGTCTTCTTATCTAAAATAATTTGACTACAAGACAAAAGATATGATGAAATTTTTGGATGAAGTTACTAAGAACATTGAGAAAGACATTGAAGGTTACAAGGTCAAATTCAATCATATAGTATTCATGATCATGATCATTCTTTTCAAAAGCTTTCTATGATAGAACACAAAGAGAGAATGTTTCTACCTTTCTCTTTTGATATTGAGGAAGAATGCACTGTTTTTGAAAATTAGTTTGAAAAGCAGTTTCAGAGCACACAACTGATGTCTTATCTGGTTGATCAAAGCATGTATGTGTGGTCCAAAGTCTCAGAATGTCATGAGAAGTTTCAAACAGATCATCTCTTCTATGGTTCTATAACTGAGTACATGGAAAATATTTACTGTTCAGATTTCCATTTATATTTTCATCTTGAAGATCAGATATATCTCATGCTGCCTTAGTTATTTCAGTATCATGTTTATTTTTGCTTCAAGCACAGTCAAGAGATTCAAGTGTCAGATCAGATCAATGACTAGCTTCATTCGAAGTTTCATGTTCCTTGAGCTACAAATGGATATTGTAGCTTATAGGGTAGGTAGGTAGGAATGTGAAAATAAGCTCAAGGTAGGTTGACTGAGCATTTTTAGTAGGTACAGTTTGAGTGCTTCTTGCAGAGACCACCAAATTTGAGCCCGAGGTGAAGACCATAAAAGTTTGAAGTAGATTGGGCAGAATTTTAGAGTTTTATTTTAAAGGTTGGATATCAGCACTGGAGCTACCGGTTCTTAGCGTACCATAGGGGCACACTATCCCAAGTGGAGCCACTGTTATCACCCAAAAATTATCAAAACATTATTGTGTTAACTCTGCTTTTGGTCATGATTTCAAGGAGGTCTTAGATAGGTTTTGAGTCATTTCATGATTGAAAGGGTAAGTGATAGGCTTAGAGTCTAAAAAATGTCATATTTCATTTTCAAATAAAGTTTAGAAGTCTTATTCCATGGTTTAAAGATCCCATCATCCATTTAGAAGTTTTAAAAGGTCAGTTTTCATTTTCAAATAAAGTCCTTTAGGTTCACTTCATGGTCAAATAGGTCATATTTTTCATTTAGGGGTCATGCCATGAAGTTTTGGGTTAAATTTTTGCAATCATACAGGAATCCACGTTTTCATAGTGCAGCTAGTTCAAAAAAGGTGATTTGCGCTACAAAAACAAGCTGTTTTCGTAGCACACTATGAGGCAAAAACCCAATTTTTCTATTTTTAGTAGTCAACTTCCAAGGGGGTTCCTGAGCAACTGAAAACTCATTTTTGAAAACTGAAAGAGGTTTTTCTTTCTAACATAATTAAATACAAAAAAATCTTTAATTTTAATCAAATTCATTATGAGGTGGGATAAATTTATGACTCAAATTGCGCTACGAAACTGTTGAAAGTCATTGAGAGAAAAACTCTGCTTTCTGGTTTTAGTAGTTCACTTCAAGATCAGTGTCTAGCCAAAAGAAAAGGTATTTTGGAATTATGAAGGAGGTTTCTCTTCATAAAATCTCCAGCTACAATAACCTATCTCACGTTTCTCACAAGTGTTACGAGTTGGGAGATACAAGGCTTTCGTTGAAGCCATATTTTCATAAATCAGAATTTTCTAGTTTTACACAGGTTGTTCAAAGACAGTTTCTAGGAAGTAGGAGAGGTATTTCAAAAAAATAAGAGAGGATTTTGTTCAAGAAAAATTGGTCTCCAAAAGCCTCCTTTAGTTTTTCAAAATAAATTATGGGTGAGAAGATAAAAGCTCTTCTCAAAATCTATTTTTTAGATGATAAAGTGCAAAAAATGATAAATTAAAACAATTTTGTTATTAAGAAGGGAATTAATTTTTGAAGACATTTCAAAGTCAACTTGTTTTGCTTGTTAAGGTCTATGGAAATAATTTTGGAATTTCAAATATCATGAAGACTGCAAATTTTGAAAAAACTTTGTAAAAGAGGCATACACAACAGTTTCGTAGTCCGGATCAACTCAGTAAAAGATGTCCAATAGGGCCTGAGAAGACCTATAATGAATGCTGATTTTAGGCTAGTAAATAAATAGGAAAGGAGTAATTTAATGAATGGCTAGATTTTCTGGGCTGTATGGGACCAAGGAACAGCATGAGCAGAGAGATTAAACCAATGACACAGATTATCTCACGAGGCAAGATAGGCAAGAAGTTTAGCAATCAATTTGAAATAATATGAAGTGAAAAGACTGTCGAGAGGTCGAAAAGGGCATAATACATGAATCCTTTTCAACAGAAGAAAACATAGAACATGAACACTTTCCCAAGGCAGAGCAATAAATTCGATTCTACCTTTATTACTTAAAAGCATTCAACTGGAAATGATTGATGAATGAACTGTAAAGCACAACAAGACACATATGAAACAAGAAGAAAAAACATATGCTAAATTTGTACCACATGAATCTCGTGAAGCAGAGCTGTATCATTTTATTAATTCTCTGCCAAAGTCAGATAATGAAGTCTTCGTTGTTTTTCTTCTCTCACACGTCTCCCGTAACCGACTTCACAATTGATTTTCAATACAATAAATAGACTCAGATGTTGAAAACAGATCGACCCAAATAAGGAATGGTTTAATCATTATTAACAAACAACAACTGAAGAACCAATCATCTGTTCTGAAGGGAGCAGCGCTGCATATTGTTTGTTGACAACCATTGGAGAAGCGGATACTTGTAGCTGTAGATCCTTTGAATTGCAACTAAAGACCAAAAATAGACCATCCAATCCGATTGTTCTGCTGTGATCGGTATTCTTCGTTTTAAATTTAGGCGTGCTTTGACTTTTCATTTTACATTTGCCGTTGCAATAAAAATACATTGGGTTTATGCTTTCGTGAAGTATATAAAAAATATATCTTCGAATGAGAAAGACGGAGAAATTAAATGGTGGGGACCGAGCGATTGAAATTTGAAATTTATAGAGTTGACACTTAATCTTTAAATCTCTCTGTGCGCCGCGCTAACCAGTGCGCCGCGCCCGGTGAGTGCGCCGCACGCGGGTGAAATCGCACCGTGGAGGAGCGCCCAATGCGCCGCCGCACCCATGCGCCGCGCCTCTCGCCAAATGTGACGCGCCTTTTAACTTTGCCCAATCGGCTCGTTGAGGAGGTAAATCCCCTCTGCGGACAGAGGCGATCCCTATTAGCCCAACAGGGGTCTAGCAACAATCAAACAATGTTATGACGCAAGCTCCTAGTTACGAATGGAAAGACTAGGAATAGAAGCCTACCTGGATTCCAACGCTATAATCTGAAGAAGAAGCGTCCCCGTTCTTCAGCCCTGGCAGATCACAATCCCTCCACGATCTCCGCGGATGAACACCTGCACATGGAAGAAACGAACAGATACAAGCATAGAAACCAGCATACGTAACTAAACATCAGTCAGAAAGGATGTTACTCGCATTAACATGATGGAAAACGGAGTGGAACCATAATCATAATCATCTATTAAATAATGAACGAAGAAAGATTACAACCAAGTTCTGACGTCGCGGTCTCCTTCGGACGGGTCTCCGGTCGTCCACGTCTCGCAAAGCTTGCCAAGGAAAGGGAAAACCTCTCCGGAGTCTCTCGACAATGGTCTCCTTACTTGAGTCGGCCTTAAGGGAAAGAGAGGATTCTTTACAGCACAAAGGCTCTTGGGAATATGGAGATACAAAGCTTAGGCACTTCCAGACTAGCTTGCCATGGGATTGAGCAGGCTTTTATAGATGGGGAAGGAGGGAGTTGGGATCCCTATTATTATGGGATTGGCCCTATCAACAAGGAAGGTTCCATGGGAGGTGGAAAACCACTTCCCTTCCATAGAACTCCCGCAGCCAAACCTCCCAACTCAAGATAGGCAATGGTTTCTGAGTTTGTTGAAACACAACTTCCGCCATCTTTATTTAAAAAACACTCCTTAAATTGGCTGGCGCGACTACTGCTCTGGGACAGAGTGCCAGTTGGCGCGGCCTCTTTATAGGATTTTCCCCATTGGCGCGAGTGCTGAACTGTCTGCCCACGCCAATGCAAAAGGAGATGTTTTTCATGATTTTTTCAAGAATATTTCTTTAGGGCAATTGAAGCTCATGCTTAGAGGAATGCATTGATGATGTTTTCAAGGTATGACAATGTTCACAGGTCACGAAATGGGTCCTCCATTGTGCGGGACGGGGAATGGTAGGGACGGTGAAAAATTACTGTGTACAAAGTTCAAAACTCATGATTTCATTACTCCATATTTAAACTCAACTTCTATGATGTCTTTTGCACGTATGGGTTGTAAAAATCATGGATTTGCCCTCTACATAGTTGAGAACCCACTTATAACATTCGACATTAGCACTTTGAACTCGCCAAATGTGAATTCTATTTTTCAAGCTCTATCCGAATTTCTCGACTTAAATGATGGTCTCCTTTGGCTATTTTTGCAGAATGATGAATGTTGGATTCGCGTAAAGGATCATGGCGAGGCCGCATGTGAACATCTTCAACTGGAAACTTTGAATAATTACATATTTGAAAATAAATTTAATGATTTCTTCTTCAAAACAGATTTTTGAAGAAGAATTCTCTTGAGCATTATTTGATGATGAAATCTTGTAATGGAAACTGATTTGAAACCTCTCATGCAGACTAAATCGACAAAACCCTAGACCTAAAACTCAAAAAGACTCTTTGCTGACCAAAGACCATCCATGACTATGAATGACTGAAACATTGATTTTGATGAATTCTGATGAACTTTAATGATCAATCATAAGCCAACAGATACATGACATGAGGAAAATAAACAACAAGGACCTTCCGTCAAATTATGGCATGCTCCCTAGCGAAATGCAATTGAGTGAATCAAGCGAGACATCTAAAAATGAAATGTTAAAAGAGTTTTGATCTCTGACGGAGGACTGACAAGACCGACTCTAACATTGGCTCCAATGGGGATGGTAGCTCCCTGGAGGTTCCAAGAATGGCAGATCTTTGGGAGAGTAGACCAGTGCCTTCGTCCATTGGGCTAAGGAGTCAAAATTCAAGCTAAAATGCATGACTGAAAACCGACACAAACTAGCTTAATAACAAGACTGAAAATTGACTTCACAAAACATAGCTTATTTGAAGGGCAGTAGTCCATCAAGATTTCAAATCCTGATGACAACCACCTGCATACTAATGAAATATATACAATCATGTGAAATGAGCTTTCCAATGTAACCAATCAAGCAGATGCCTTCCTGACTGATTCTCCCGATCAGATCTCCTGGTCAACAATAAATACTGGTAACTGGGCATCAAAAAACATAATTGACCATGATCTCCTTCATCACTGAATACTGCAATAAACACCTTCACTGCTGACTGCAACAAATTTTCCAGTGGATCATGAAAAACATGAAGATTTTCCTCCTGCTGAAAGAACAAGGTGTCTTTTTCTCCTGTTTCTGATCTGTCTTCATAATGTACTTCAGTAGAAGTCTGTTCCTGGACCTCAAATAATTCTGAACAAGGGGATGAGCAGATCTCCTCTTGGAAAAACATTTCAAAACATGAGACATATGAAGAAGAATCTGAAAGGCAATCCTGAATGTTCTGATCTTCTGTAGTCTGAATATATTGTAGGTCATCTTCATATGATATGACAGCCAGATTCTCATTGCATTCATAAATCATGAGAAAAGAAACTTCAGATGATTCTTGAAACCCAACACTATCATTTCTATCATCTACCATAAATTCATCAAGAGAAACTTTTTCACTTACTTAAACGAAAATCTCATCTTGTGTTGTATAAACTGACTGGATTACATGAAGGTTGTGTTCTAATGAGCTGAGAACATTTGGATCCATACTGTGTCTTCTGCATTCTAGGTGATCTCAACAGTAGAATTCTCCTTTATGGGATTCAACACAAGGTATTCTTGGTCATCACGATCTGAATCTGAATCTGAAATAGCTGACTTGACTACATCACATTCTGAAATTGAAACTTGACTTCCTTGCATGCTGTCTTCTTCTATGGACAGATCTGAAACGAAACTTTCTTTTTCATCATTTTCCATTGTACCAAGATCTTGATTCTGCTGCAAAATTTCCTAAGCATCTTGATGGGTATCCTCTAGGTTCTCTTCATGTTGCTGAAATGGATTCTCGTACAGAGCTTCCATGATTTCTCCGTCCACCAATTCATTATCACCATAAAAATTCTCAAGATCTTCAATGAAACTACGAACATGGCTACAACAGTTCTGAACTAAAGTCAAGGATGGATAAGATTCTGTATACTTTTCAAAGAACATGGTATGAAAATACTTTAAACAGTAAATAGAAGCAGATGGCAAACTTTCATACCAAGATCGGGCTTCATCTTCAAGAGTAGCCATAAACATCTTCATCAAACAGTCTTCAGGAAAATCGATCTTTAATTTATGCACATGAATGTGAAATTTCACCAGATGAAGAGCAGCGTCATTACCTTCCACATTTCTGAACATAGGCAAATTCTGAAGCCAATCTACCTTGGGCATCTTATTTGGAAAACCTGGGATGTGATCTCGGCTCATGGGAGCGTATCTTCTTGCAATCTGGTCCATCTTGACAATCTTAAAGCTACTGATCTCCCCCTGCAGTGAAGTCACCATGAAGGATTGATTTCTGGATTTTTCAGTGAATGAAGTCGCCAGGTGAATGATTTCAGCCTTGCAGTGTCTGATCGTTGTTCACCATCAACAATCGGATCTGAACTTGATTAGTAATGGGGAAAAGGCACAAGTTAAGTGTTACATTTACCAGCTAGACCATTTTTTCCCCAGTATGGTCGCCACTATGTTAGTTCCCAAATCTGCCTTAGGCTGAAGGAAAGCAGGACTCAAGATAACATCAAACCAAGCTCAGCCTCGTAGCTAGCCCTACGAGGACAGGAGAGGGCTCTCTCCGAGTCTATCTCGGCAAAAGATGTCCAATAGGGCCTGAGATGACCTATAATGAATGTTGATTTTAGGCTAGTAAATGAATATGAAAGAGGTATTTTGATGAATGACTGGGTTTTCTAGGTTGTATGGGACCAAGGAACAGCATGAGCAGAGAAGTTAAATCAAAGACACAGATTATTTCGTGAGGCAAGACAGGAAGAAAGTCTAGCAATTAGATTTGAAATAATATGAAGTGAAAATATTGTTAAGAGGTTGAAAAGGTCATAAATACATGAATCCTTTTCAACAGAAGAAAACATAGAACATGAACACTTTCCCAAGGCAGAGCAGTAAACTGGATTCTACCTTTCTTACTCAAAAGCATTCATCTAGAAATGATTATGAATGACTAGTAAAACATAACGAGATACATATGAAAAAGAAAGAACATAAATTTGCTAAACTCATACCACAAGAATCTCATGAATTAGAGCTGTATCCTTTCATTAATCCTCTGTCAAAACTGTACAGTGAAAGCTCTGAGTTTTTCTCCCACAATTTCCCAGAACTCCTCCCATTACAATTGATTTTCAATACAATAAATAGACTCAGATCTTGAAAACAGATCGACCCAAATAAGGAATGGTTTAATCATTATTAACAAACAACAACTGAAGAGCCAGTCATCTGTTCTGAAGGGAGCAGCGCTGCATATTGTTTGTTGACAACCATTGGAGAAGCGGATACTTGTAGCTGTAGATCCTTTGAATTGCAACTAAAGACCAAAAATAGACCATCCAATCCGATTGTTCTGCTGTGATCGGTATTCTTCGTTTTAAATTTAGGCGTGCTTTGACTTTTCATTTTACATTTGCCGTTGCAATAAAAATACATTGGGTTTATGCTTTCGTGAAGTATATAAAAAATATATCTTTAATGAGAAAGACTGAGAAATTAAATGGTGGGGACCGGAGCGATTGAAATTTGAAATTTATAGAGCGATGACAAAGTTTTTAATGCTCCGGCCTTGTACGCCGCGTGCACTCCCAGTGCGCCGCGCCAGTGCAAAATTTCACTGTGGAGGAGCGCCCAATGTGCCGCGTCGCACCTATGCGCCACGCCTCTGCCCAATGCACCGCGCAACATTCTAATACCCAGTTTCGGCTCCAAACTCATGATTTCATTACTCCACATTTAAACTCAACTTCTATGATGTCTTTGGCATGTAGATGGGTTGTAAAAATCATGGATTTTCCTTACATAGTTGAGAACCCACTTTTATAACATTTGACATTGGCACTTTGAACTTTTCAAATGTGAATTCTGTTTTTCGTTTCCATCTAACTTTCTGACTTAAATGATGGCTCCTTTGGCTATTTTTTCAGGAATGATTAATGTTGGATTCAGCAAAGGATCATGGCGAGGCTGCATGTGAACATCTTCAATTGGAAACTTTGAATAATTACATATTTGAAAACAAATTTAACGATTTCTTCTTCAAAACAGAGTTTTGAAGAAGAATCACTCTTGAGCATTATTTGATGCTGAAATCTTGTAATGGAAACTGATTTGGAACCTCTCATGCAGACTAAATTGACAAAACCCTAGACCTAAAGCTCTAAAAGACTCTTTGCTGACCAAAGACCATCCATGACTATGAATGAATGAAACATTGAGTTTGATGAATTTTGATGAACTTTAATGATCAATCACAAGCCAGCAGATACATGACATGAGGAAAATAAACAACAAGGACCTTTTGTCAGATTATGGCATGCTCCCTAGCGAAATGCAATTGAGTGAATCGAGCGAGACACATAAAAATGAAATGCAAAAAGAGTTTTGATCTCTGACGGAGGATTGAAAAGACCGACTCTAACACGTAGCGCGCTACGAAATTGCTGTACGTGAATTTTGGGCATT